>PVLC010004234.1:5531-87365 GCA_004027655.1 Graphiurus murinus
TGCTAGAGAGAGGGGTTATTGGAAGTCTGTAGGAAAAGCACTATTTGGAAAGACGACCTCTGTACTGTGTTTGTTATTGCTTGTGCAATGCTCTTGATCCCAGAAAGAGAGAGATATAATAAAAGAGGTTCGAACCAGTAATATTTAGGCAGCGTCTTTTATTGGGGCCTCATGGCTGAGGGTTCAGCCTGGGGCGCCCAATAGTGCACCACTAAGAACTTAGATACAATTCAGATAGGAGGGTAGAGTGGCCAGATGATTGATTAAGAACAAATTTTCTATTGCCATCCCATTTGGAATGGGGCAAAGAGTAATTTCATTTAGTTTAAGGATGATGCAGAAACAGAAGGGCTTTTAGAATTTTGGGGTTTTGGGGTTAAGGTTCACTTTTTTACATGCATTTAAAGAATCGTCATATAAGATTCTCTTCTAGGTTCTTCCCACATATTAACTAATATTCACCAAATCTTCATGCAAAGGTCCTATCTTTGCCTCATTTCCTTATTTTTAAAGAGATAGAGGAATTAAAGCAGAGGTAATAATGTAACCTGCCCAGACAGGAAGAGGCAAAGCTGGAAGTGGAACTGGATTGTATGTCATAGGCAGTGACTCTTCCCTGTTCTGCTCTATTGTCCTTCACACTCAGTGGCAGTTGCCTTAAAGGAAGGGTTGTATTTTATTTACCTTTGTTTCACCTAGAATCCCTGCTATACTATTTTGCTAAACATCTATTGCAATTACTCACTTTTAGCTTTGAGGATAGTCCAGGTATCTAAAGGACACCTAATAGATACATTAAAAAATCTCTGAAATTAAAAAGTGCCCAGGAAACTTGAGAGAGTGTCCAAACCCACTGAGAAAGATTTATCCTATTTTATTTATCATAAATCATTTCAATTTTGCAAAGAGACCTGCAGTGAGAGCCTGGTCAGAATTTAAGTCCACTAACCATACAACAAATAACATTTTCATTGCAAGTTTTTTTTTTTTTTTCAGTTGGTAGAAATCTGTATTGCATATTGTAGCAAAGTTTTAAGTGCTGCCATTAGATTTGAGCTGTAGTGATACTGACAGTTACCAAAGCAATAAATAGCAGAGTGGAGTCACATTTGATGAATGTAGTGAATGGTTCTTATACAGTCCTCTTATGTCTCACTGCTCTTAGCTGTTTGTTTGGTTTGCTTATTTTAATTTTTTGGTTGCCTTGGATATTTGAAGAAATAAATAATTGATCCATTAAAACACCTCACTAAGTGGTTCCTATCTATAGTTAAATATTATGTAAGTCATCTGTAATTCCCTAAGGTAATTAAATCAAACAATTAGCTTAGTGTGTCAAGGTGCAAAACATGTAATAATTGTGAGTTAGGTCAGCTATGATTGAAAGAATATATTTAAAGCAGGCTAGTCAACTGTTCTCCATCTCTACCAAACATGGAGCAAGAAGTTGAATTTAACTTGTAGCAAGAGGACTTGAGTTAGAAGAAAAGAGCTTTCAAGTACATAAATGTATAGCTAAGAACTTTAGGGAAATTTCTTTCTTGAGGTCTTTAAAAGAATAGAGAAATCGAGAGACATTTTAAGGGCGATCAGGCTCTACTGTTTTTATAATGCTCTAATTCTCTAGGTTGCCATTTTTGACAATTTTCAACAATTTTCACTGTACCACTCTAGTTGACTTATAAAGATATGGAAGTTTGTAAAACTGTATTGAGACAACACCTTACATCTTTAGGATAGCATTTATCAAAAAGTAAAAAAAATGACAAGTGTTGGCAAGGAAATGGAGAAAAGGGGACAGTTGTGTACCATTGGTGGGCATGTAAATTAGTACAGCTGCTATGGAGGCACCTCAAAAAATTAAAATTAGGACCACCATATGATTTAGCAATTCCACTACTGGATATATGTCCAAACGAAATAAGATAATTATGTCAATGAGAAATCTTCACACCCATGTTTACTGCAGCACTATTCATAATAGCCAAGATACTGAATTAACCTAAACGAATATATATGTTTATTTTATATATCATATAATGTATAATTAATACACAATTTATTTTATATATTCATTTTCTTATATATAACATTGCAGATATAATATTTTATCAATTACATATATATTATATATGTATATATGTGCTTATATAATGGAATACTATTTAGTCATCAAAAGAATGAAATCCTATCATTTTCAACAATGTGGGTTAACCTAGAGGATATTATGCTAAGTGACTAAGCCAGACACAGAAAGACAAATATTGTATGACCTCACTCATATGTAGAATCTAAAAAAGTTGATCTTACAGAAATAGAGTAGAATGATGGGAGAAGGTTAGGGAGATATTAGTCAAAAGAGAAAAAATTTCAATTAAATAGGAAAAATAAGTTCAAGATTTATTTACATTTGTGTAATGGTAAGTTGAGTTAATAACCATGTATTGCATTTTTGTAAATGTGACAAGAGTAGATTTTAAATGCTATTACCATGAAAATGATAATGCTGTGAGATAATAGATGTTAATTAGCTGAATACAGCCATTCTGATAAACATTATTTATATGATGCAATTTTGGCATTGTAAGATAATTTAAGAATATTGAGAAGTGTATGTCTCTATAATATATTTTTACATCCTATATCCCTGGTGTTCAAAAAATAGTCCTTAAAACTGTGATATCAGTCATCTAGAGTCTTGTTAATCATGCAGAATCTCAGATTCTTGCTAGACCTACTGAACTGAAATCCGCTTTTAACAAGATTCTCATATGCACATTAAAATTCGAGAAACACTCTTCTATGGAAATTCATTGTTTTCCTTTATTGCACCATGCTATAGGTGATGCCCTTAAGCTCATCTAGTATAATGACTGCAGAGGTATAAAACTGGGTTAAATTCCACTTCTGGAGTTTTTCTAATTGCTTGTAGTTTCCCTCTAATTTGGTATTTTTCAGAATCACCTAGACTTGTTCAAGCTGCAGTTTCCATCCCCATAGTTCCTGATTCAATAGGTCATGGATAAGTATGAGAATTTGCATTTCTAGGACATTTTCAAATAGTGTTGATACTTTTCTCCAGAACCACTGCTCTAGAACCAGGTGTTGGTCTCTGGTTGACTTTACTCTAATTAATCCATAACCCAAAACAAAATCCATAAACTAATTGCTAAAGCTTGTGAAGGCAGTGCTGCAGAACAGAGGAAGCAACTCTGCTACCTTTGAACTGTGTGGCTTCAGAAAAGTTGTTCAGTCTTTGTTGAGCTTTAATTTTCCTGTTTGTCAAATGGGGGATGAGACGTGAAGGATAAAATGAGATAATGTGCTGGGCGTGGTGGCGCATGCTTGTAATTCCAGCATTTGGGAGGCTGAGACCAGAGGATCCGGGTTCGCGGCCAGCCTCACTTACCTAGTGAGGCACTCTGCAACTTCGTGAGACCCTGTTTCAAAATAAAGAATAAAAAATAGGGCTGGGGGTATAGCTCGGAGGTAGAATGCCTCTGAGTTCAATCCCCAGTACCGGAAAAAAAAAAAAAAAAAAAAAAAAGAGATAATGTATGTAACAAAACTAACTCAGAACCTGACATGTAGTAAGTTCTTAATATGGGTTATTCATAGAATTCTTTTCCCACTGGATTTAATTGCATTGAAAACAAGAATGTTACTTGTTCTTAATTTTATCTCCTCTTAGTCTTCATATATAAAATTCAGTGCATTAACTCATAAGCACTAATTATAACAGAGTTTTGGAAGACTGCCAGGTGCATACCATATTTGTGTGTTGGTATCTTGTATATGCTACTGTTTTTATTCTCCCTTGGTTTTCACTGTTATTCTATGATCAAATCGTTCTATTATATACAGCCTCACAACCTGTGCCTACTCATCACCCCTATCTATACATTTTATTATAGTTACAAGTGTATTCATGCATTTTTGTATCACTCAACGTGTAATATTGTACTTAATTGATTAATTAATCCATTTAATGATCATTACTTATTTATCTTTGCCTCCAGGGCACTCTTTTCTTTATAGCAGGGTCACACCTTAGTTATTTTGGTATCCTGAACATATGCCACATTGCTTGGTCCACATTACATGCTCCATGTATTGTCATGGATAGAAATAATCTATATGATTTCTTCAAATTCCTTTTTTAGGCATGTTGGTGGACAACTGTGATCCCAGTACATTCAAGATTGAGACAGGAGGATCATAGGTTTGAGGACAGTCATGCTAACTTAGTGAGACCTTGTTTCAAAATAAAAAATAAAATAGGCTGAGGCTATATCTCAGAGTAGAATATCCCTGGATTCCTTCTTTTGTACTACACACATACACACACACACACACTCACACACAAACACACACACACCCTTTCCTTTTTTATATCTCCCTCCTCAAGGGCAGGGAGATTCTCAGGTTGAGGGTGTTTTTTCTATATTTGAGAAGTTAAAATGTATTTGCAGTAATAAATTATCTTCTTTTATGTTCACTTTATAATTAAGAGTACACTTATCCACTAATCACAGCAAGAAACTAATAATAAACTATTAAGCTATCCAGTTAATTCTAACTACTTCTCTATTAACCTATCTATTAGCATAGATTTATATGGCTTTCAAGGGAATTAGGAAAAGATCACAGTCTTTAAAGAATTCTATAAATGAATGTGATATGGAGCTTCATACTCAAAGATTGTATAATAGTTGAAATAAAATTTGTGGGACAGTAAATATAAAATTTATTAACCTATCCATACAAAAATATCTCTAAAATTTAGATATAAGTTTAGTAGAATTACTTTTAACTTGCCTATTATAAATTTGGTATTACTTATCCAGTACTATCTTTTATTTGAATTTCCATACATGAGACATATAACTGAGTTGCAGATAAGATGAGATTTCAGGGACTAAAGAAATTATAACAAATTTTATAGAGTTGGAATGGAGTGTAGACTGTTAACACACTTGCAGAACTCTCTTAAATCTTGAAACTTAAAAGACAATGTAAATTCTGTAACATAAGCATATATGTGACAGACTAAGAGCTTTCCACAATGCACAAGTTATGATAGCTATAAAATGTCTTAACAGAAACAGCAGCAAAATGGCATTAGACATTTTGAATCTATCTGAGTCAAGACCAGATTAAAAATACTCTTTTGGAGAAAGTTGGTAAAATGCCTGGAATTCTTGACTAAAAGTAGCTAGTTAAAACACGCTTTGTCCTAGCAAGAAATGTTTTTTTACCTGTTCTTTTATTCTTTTTAAACTGAGATAATCTCATGTTATAGTGTTTATCCAACTGATATGACCTTCATTTCCTTTTATAAAAATACTCTGAATTTTTTTTAACTCTGAAATTTTTGATTTTTGTTTTTCCATAATTATTTATTAAAAATAGAATAGTTACATTACAATAAAATTATAAACAATATTGTTTTCTTACTTTTTTATAAAGTTAAATTTTATTCTCCCTTTTTAATAGACATTTTATTTGTAAAAGAGCTATAAAGGAAATTCTACTCTGGTTTTTCTTTTAATATGGAACTGGACATAGGCCTTGGAGAAAAAAATTCCTCCAATAAGGTGAAATGAAAAATTTGCAAAGGAAAGCAGCAAATGTAGATCCAAATTTATAAATCATGGAATTGAGTAGCTCTTTTTTTAGCACTTGCATATCTTTAAGGCACTTTCCTTCCTTGATCTGTCATTTCTCAGCATTCTGAACTCTTCAAAAGAATCTATAAAAGAAACAGCCCAAAGTGATATCTCTATTTTGCTTAAGAATATTTAAAGGTATATTGGGATCTATCTATCTATCTATCTATCTATCTATCTATCTATCTATCTATCTATCATCTATCTATCATCTATCTAATCATCTAACATCTATCTAATTTATCATCTATCATCTCTTTATCATCATCATCTGTCATCTATCATTTATCTGTCATCTATCAATCATCTATCTCTATATCTATATTTATATAGATTTTGTTGCTGTTGTTTTTATAGAAGAAACGACATAGGCACTATGTCCTTCCCGGCTCCACTCACATGACATAGGTGTGCCTTCTAAGCACACTGTCCATTCTATAATATTGTTGGAGGTAGATAGAGAAGAGTTAACAGATGCATTAGGAGTCTGAGCATGAGTATATGTCTGTTAATGCCACTCCTATGACCTTTATTCTTAATGAGGCAGGGTCGGGCTTTTGAGTCTGTTGGATAATTTATGGGATGTTTCCACTATCATCACAGTTTTCTTCTTTGGTCTATTGTTTGTAGCCCTCTTAGAAACTAATTACTTAATATGCAGAACCATTTTTTCCTTTTATTTAAAGTAAATTAATTCCATAATTAACATATTTAAAGTAAATTAATTCCATAATTTTGAACACACCAATTTAAAAAAAATAAGCAATGTATGTATGCTATGTCTCAGACAAACATTACAAATTGGTAATTTGAGATAATTAACAATAATGACCTCACCTGTCAGTGAAGTGAGGTGAGGGGCCAATGAGGAGAAGAAGAAGCAAACTGTCTATAGTTTTTTGATGAAAGTGTGGCTAGAGAATTTGTGAGCACATAAGAGGAACACTCAAACATACTGTGAGGAAAAATTAATCTTTCCAATGGAATGATGCCTAAAGTCCTGAAGAATAAGTAGGAATTAGGCAGAAAAATAGAGGAGGGTAAATATGTCCCTGTAGGAAAAGAAGGAGCTTCTACAAAATGATTGGTGGCTGGGTGTGGTGGTACACACCTGTAATCCTAGTACTTGGGAGGCTTAGACAGGAGGACCACAGATTTGAGACCAGCCTCAGCAACATAGTAAGCCCTCAAGAACTTAGATTCTATTTCAAAATAAAAAATAAATGAGGACTGGGGGTGTAGCTCAAATCCCAGTTTAATCCTCAGTACCCCCCAAAAAAAAGCTTGGAGAGGGAAGTAAAGAGGGAGGGTGGGAGGGAGGAGGAGGAAGAGGAGGAGGAGGAAGAAAAGGAGAAGAGATCACATTTGAGGGATTAGAAGCAGTTCTGTGTTGCTGGTGCAGATAGAGTATAAGGGTAATAGTGAGAGTTGAGGGTAGAGAGATTAAATAGTCTGATTATGAAAGACTGTATGCCATGTAATTAATTTAGACTTTATCTTGAAGGATTTTAAAGATGGCAGATATATTACCAAATGTTTTTTTGGTTACAGATTTATTGAGATTTATTTGATATATAATAAATGGCTCACATTTAAAGTATAAACTCTTAGCTGGGTGCAGTGGTGCATGCCTATAATCCCATTTACTCAGAAGGCTGAGGCAGGATGATTGCAAGTTCAAAACCAGCCTAGGCTACTTAGCGAGACCTTGTCTCAGAAAAGAAGAAAGTATACTCTCCAGTTTTCACATATACAAGCCCACACCTGTGAAGTCATGGCAGTCAAGAAATTATTTGTACTTTAGATAGATTGATCTAGCAGCAATATAGAAATAGATTGGACAGACGCATTTCTGGAGTTGGGAAAAACAATTGGGAGGCTGTTATCAGATAGTCAAACTTCATTAAAGTAGATGGCATTGAGACTGAGAGATGATGTCCTAGAGGCTACTAAGCAGAATTAATTTGACAGGGTAAATTATTGGCCTCAGAGATAAGAAAGAGAAAGAATTGAGGCTGAATTCCTAAGTCTATGAACTGGCTAATGGAACAAATGATATCTGTGGTGGATACAGAAGGAAAAAGAGATGATGAATTCAGGTGTAGACATTGTGTTTTGGGAGTTTGAGCCAGAGTTACAGTATATCAGTAGGAAGAAGGAAAATGCTTCAGCAAATGTGTTTGGTGAAAAGAAAACAGGCAATAGGAAGGAGTGAGGAGAGAGGCTAGTGGAAGCCAGGAAAATGTGGATATGAGCATTAATGGAGAGAAACATGATGATATTTGCACGTAAACAAGTAACTTGCCTTGACCTCTGACATTTATTCACTGCCTTTTCTCTGTGCAGTCCTTGTTTTTTGTCTTGTTTGCCAGTCCTGGTTATTCACTTCCAAGTTAGCTCTGACTCTGATAGGTAGCTTCCCCACGGATGCCAGCAAAAATAAGAGCCTAATTCATTATTAAATATTAATTTTATCTGACTTTCATTTATAGGGCTCTCATATTAATGTAAAAGACATTGATTTTTTTTTTCATTGTGAACTTTCACTTCTCTCCATAGGTGGCTGTCTGCTCTGGCTCCTGGACAACATTGTCCCATTTATTTAAAATGTCTTATGTATGCCAGATAACCATTTCAATTTTAATTAAAAATTTTACTTGTAAAAAGGGAAGACCTGTGAATTTTAGTTCCTGAGGGCAGAGTCTCTTTGACATAAGTCCTGTTGTTTCTTTAATTATCCCCCTAAAGGTCTATCAATTCATAGTACATTTTAACTCAGGCCAGGTTTGTTGGCAAAGTCTCTTTCCCCTGTCAACTTCTTGTTTTAGTGTTTGGAGAAATGGTGTTGTGTGAATAGTTCATTATCCTCATAAATTAATGGTAACTAAGTCTGATTATAAAGACGACGTTCCATCTTAATGGATTTGGACTTTCTCTTGAAGGATTTTAAGTGTGGTGAGCATATGAGTAGATTTACTCTTTATTTATTTATTTATTTATTTATTTATTTATTTATTTATTTTCAGTACTGGGGATTGAATTCAGGGGCATTCTACCTCCGAGCTACACCCCCAGCCCTATTTTTTATTCTTTATTTTGAAACATGGTCTCACTAAGTTGTGGAGGGCCTCAGTAGGTAGCTGAGGCTGGCTGTGAACCCGGATCCTCCTGTCTCAACCTTCCAAATGCTGGGATTACAAGCGTGTCTCACCACGCCCAGCTAGATTTACTCTTTAGATAGATGGAGAAACCTTTATTTTCATCTCTAGGATGAGGAACTTGGTTATGGAACATCACTGATTTCTAGGACTTCTCAAAGTGATTCACTGTGTGATCCAATGTAGGTTTCCTATATGTACCATTCAAGATATATATATTTTTTATTTATACAGAAGAGCAGCTTGCTCTAAAGCATTTTTCTCACTAGCCTGTCTTGATTTCCTCCCTTTCTGGCTCAATTATTATTATTGTTATTTTTTGCCTTTAACTATATGGATGATGTAGTACACCATAGTAATGCCTGCCAGTAATCAGCATTAAATTAAGCCTTAGTGTGTGAATGAAGGATGCACTGCAGTCCCTGTATACTCTAGAGCAGCAGAGTGACATAAATCATTCTCCTAAAGGATGAATGCTTTTCTCTTTATACCATAAAATGTTTTTACATTTAGCTCCAACTAGAAATGGATGCAAATCTTAAGAGCTGGCATAATTACTGAAGTTTCATGAGTAAAATTATAGTAATATTTAGTGCTCAGAGGTGAAAATATGGGTTATTTTCTTAAAAGATGTGTTGCAATACAAACTCTTTTACTGGTATAAGGTTACATTAGCATGTTTTTTTCACAGTTGTTTTTAATAGCCTTTATACTTCTAGGTCACTGTCTATAACCTTAGCAAACTACTTTGGAAAATGACATTTCCGCCTTTTGCCCTCCCCAAATTGATGCTATTGCATTTTAAATTAGGGATTATGCATCTTTGCAAGAGGAGGTGTGCCCAGTGTGAATGCTTAAGTGGGAAGAACTTTCTTTCAAAAAGGAATGGTTTTCATATGGTAATCAGTCCAGTTCTAAACAATCAAAAAGCAATGGTTATGTTTATAATTACCTGATTTCATGAATATTTATTACTAGTCATTATACTCATTTACTATTTTGTTCTCTAGGTGATCGAGAATCACATTTACCATGTCCCTCTAGTAAAATAAGTTACTTTGTTAAACAAGGACAACTTGATATTCAGGATAGAAACTCAGTGAATAATATCTGTACCCTATTTTCTGAATTTACTGTAAGTCCTTTTCTTTAGAATGAAGATCATAGCAACTTTGATGTTTAATCAATGCCTAGCTCTACTTTCTTTTCTTATCTTTTGCAAATGCTCCTCATTTACAATCTTATACAAAGTCAGACATGTTTTACCCTAATCTTTCCTTTTTTTCTAGTGAGAGACAGATAGAAAGGAAATGCAATTAAACAAGAGTGAGGGTGACTAGATATCTGATGAATCTCCTTCATACCTCTCTGATTCCATCATTGGAGGTCATTTTAAGCATACAGAGAAAAGATTCATTACTTAAACAGAAATTACTGTGATTTTCTTTACCTCATTGTAAGTAAAGGGGAAAATACTTTTGAAATTGCAGGAACCAACTTTATTCAAAGAGTAAAATTATAAACTATAAAGATTGTTTGTCTCAGTCATGTAACTTTAGTTCGGTTTCGAAGTAAAGGAAAATATGCTCATATTATTGACAGCCCAAGATTTATTGTGTGTAGCAAAAGATCATTACAAAAAAGAAGACTGGGTAAAAGATGTAGCAAGTATAAACTTCAATATTTATGTGCACATTTGTATGTTACACTATTGGTATATGGATAACAGTTTTCTCAATGTGGTTTTTGTTTGGACTAATGGTTTAAAACCATCTCAAAATAAGAATTTAGAAAATATTTTTGTTAGTACCTTGCACTTATACATCATAGTGAGATTCTAAGTGATATATTTATACATGCACACAGCACTTGGTATGTTTCCCTCTGCATCCATCCCATTCCCCACTCCCCTCTTCCTATAAATATTAGTGAGATTGGTAGTAATACCTTCATGTATGGACATAACATGATTTGAACCATTCTCCTCCTTAAATCTTGTTTTCCTTCTCCCTGCCCCTCCGCCAACTCCCTTCCACTATTCTATTGGTCTCTTTCTTCATTCTGAAGAAGTTCCTTTGGTTTCCATTTTTCTCTCTAGCTTTTGCATATAAGAAAAAACATACATCTTGATTTTTTGAGACTAGTTGATCTCACTTAGCATCATATACTCTAGTTCCATCCATTTTCCTGCAAATGGAATAATTTTTTTCTTTTTTTTATGGCTGAGTAAAACTCTACTATGTATCTAAATTTTCTTGATTTATTCATTTTTTGATGGAAAAATAAGAACTTTTAATTCAGAAGTGTTGAGGATAGAACTCAGGGCCTCGTGTATGTGAGCTACCATGTATGTCATGCTACCACTGAGCTGCATCCTCAGCCTACAAATAAGAAAATTAAAATAATATTAGGAAAAACAATATTAGGAAAAATTATATAATAGAACACTCGGTTATAATTTATGTTTTATTCATTACAAAGATAACTACATGCATTTTAAAAGTAGCACATATATGTGAGAAATGACCTCTCTATATTCCATTTCCTGACAGTCTCTAATGTGCTTATTATTTATGCATCTTCTTGTCTTATGTTTCAACACAGTCTGGCTGAACTTGAATAGAATCCTCCAGAGAGTGAAAATTTGGGTCTCATCCTGCAGTAAATGCTTCCTTCACATACTTTGGTAAGGACTGTTATCTGGCTGGAAATATGCACGTCTAGTCAGGATATGTTTCCTACTTTCAGTACCACTGTGAACTCTGATTTTTTTCCTCACTAGTCTCTCAGGCTTGCTGCCTTTCCACTTTAGCACTTCTACAGGCATCCATTAGCTTTCCTAAATCAAAATATTAAAACTATAGCTTTATCTATAATTACTTCTAAATGAAAGTAATTATTACTTTCTACCATGGAGATTTTCATTGTAATAGGAAAAGCTAAAAGAAGGTAGTTTTTAGACAGGATATCATTATGAGGGAAAACTGTGTATATGTGTGTGTGTATAGTATTGGGGATCAAACCCAGGGGCATTCTGCCTCTGAGCTGTACCCCCAGCATCCCCTTTTTAATTTTTAAATTTTGAAACAGGGTCTTGCTAAGTATCTCACTAAGTTTCTGAGATGAGCCTCAAACCTGTGATCCTCCTGTCTCAGCCTCCCAAATACTGGATTACAGGCATGTGCCACTGAGCCCAGCTGAGGGAACACATTTTGAACAGATATTTTTACTGCTATTCTTTCCTTCCTCTTTCCTTCCCTTCTTCTGCTCCCTTCCTCCTTCCAACCCTTTCTCTTTCCCTATATATAAGTAGAACCTCCCCCTCTGCTTGACCTCATGCCAGGCAGACCAGGCTCCACCATGACATCAGGAAAGTGCAAATCTACCTGGACTAATTTAATCCATAATCTGACCTGCTGCAATGAAGCCTTCTAAGACACTAAGGAAAGAAAGCCAATTTAAAACACTTTTCTCTTTATTTTTTTTCCTGAGGCAGGGTCTTATCACATTACCCAAGGTTGGTCTCACACTCTTGGGCTCAAGTGATCTTCTTGCCTCAGTCTCTGGAGTAGGCATGTGCCACCATGCCTGGCTTGAAAGGTACATTCTTACTCTGTTCACTTCTAATTTGCCCCAAATAGGCAGGCAGATGTCTTATAGATTGTGACAATGTGGCAAGTGAAACGTGCTAAGTCTACAGGTGAGTGAGATTCTGATGAAAAAGGATTGGAATGTAAATTATCCTCACTGTCTTCTCTATGCAGACAGATCTTCTGTAGGCTCTGAAGAAGATAGGAATGATAGTAACAGAACTGACCTCTTGCAAGGTGTGGAGGTGAAGTGTCAAGTACTTAAAGATGATTAATGATGATGTTTAAAGAAGTCTGCTGCTGAGTGTAAAAATAAAATAAAGTGTGAATGCTAAGTAGTAATTTAGGCTACCCTAACATTTTAAATGTCTAGAAAAATGTGTCTCAACTTAAGTCATTGGAAAAATGTTCACTAAGCAAACTCTAATGTTCAGTTGTATACTTTAGAAACATGAGGAATCTTAGTGATCTTGACAAAATGTCATCTTGCAGTTGCAAAGGCTTGAGTATTCTAAATATTTCATACAGATCAGTAAATTATCCCTGCTGGCATAGATATGCTATTTTAGAAATGATAATCTCCCTTAGAAAAAGAACAGGATACTTTCAAGTTAACATTTAATTGTATCAATTTTCTAATGCAAATAAAGAAACAAGCAAATACAAGTCTTGAATATTTAATTCTTTAGCACAAACACATGAATTCTAGTAACCTTTTTACTTAATTCGTATCAATACTAATTGCTTTAAAGTAAGCATGCACATGCATGCACACATACACACCTAAGTGAAAAGTGTAGAATTACTCTTAAAAACAGGCATGTGATGGTTAATTTTGACAACATGACTAAATCGCAGTTTCCAAATGTTTAGTTGAACATTACACTGATTATTTCTGTGGAAATATTTTGTGTGGAGGAGATTTAAGTAGGTAGACTTTAGGTACAGCAGATTTGCATCCATATGTGTGTGGGGTACATCCAATCACTTGAAGTTCTTTATCGCATCAACACTCAACTTTCCTGAATAAGAATAATTCTTCCAACAACAGTATTTGGACTGGAACTGCGACATTGCTTTTTCTGGGTCTCAAGCCTGCTGGTCCTCCTTGCAGATTTTGGATTCCATACTTGTATGAGCCAGTTCCTTTAAACCAACCAATCCTTTCTCTCTCTCTCTTGATGTAGCACAACATACTTATTGGCTATGTTTCTCTGGAGAACTCTGACTAGTACAAACTGATATTCTTACATTTCCTTTGCTTAAGTATTTTTCCTACTGAAATACTTTTCTTAACTCCAAAGTGAATGTTGATTAAGATTATGATTCATGGATTTAGCATATTATATTTTTTTGCAGGCCGGGTTGTCTCTTTGCTTACTTAAATAATACATTAAGTGTTAACTTCCACATCTATTTTATTTTGTGCTCTGTACCTGGCTTTAGATTTTAAATAATAGTTAACACAGAACTCTTTCTCTGTTTATTTTTACATAGGTATATATTTCCATCTATTTCTGCTTCTATTAGTAGGGGGAAAAAAAACACCCCAATCTGATTATGGTATAGAATACAGTTGATTGCTATACTGAAAATTTTGTTAATAGAAACCATATAAAAACAATAGAGAGGGCTATTTTTAGTTTTTTTTTTTCATAATCTTACATGAAAATACAAATATGCAGTGCTTTCCTAAGATGTCCTCCACCTTCCCAATATAAACCCCAGGGTCTTTGGCATTTTCTTACCTTGTGCTCACTTTTTCATAAAACTCTCCAACCTTCAGAGCAAAGCAACTTACCATTTCCTTTGTCTGAGTGAGACTCACAACAGGGTTACAGCTGTCCCCCCTCCAAAGGATTTTAACAATGCAGGATATGACAGCATAATCTTCAAAAAAAGTCTCTTCTTCATTTTTCTTTCATTTGTAGATTTTTTTTTGTGTGTAATGGTAGATAATTTTTCTGGAAATTGCATCAGTAAATGATGCTTAGTGATGACATATGATATGTGTCAATCAGAATAATGTTTAATTTTCTTTTGGAAATATATAAAACAAAATATCCATATTACTTGATTGTAATATCTACCAGAAAAATATATCCACTGAATGAGGGTACTGCTTTAGCTTGAGTTTAGATCTATGAAGTAAGACAGAAAGTTCTTAGAAATATCTTGAATTCTTGGGCCTTACTTAGATGCTGTGGTTTTAAAAATCACTACATTTAATAGGACACTCTACAATTCATCCTTTTTATTCCACAAGATGATCACATTTTTCAAAAATTAAAGTTTGGCATGTTTATTTGAAATCAAATTAATAGTGGTGAAGTTCTTCTTTGGTAGCATTCATAAAAAATACTTGCCATTTTTAGGGTACCTTCCAAGAATTCCTAGTGATTTGTTTCATGGGTCCAGAACAGAGCCAGAGATTCTACATTGGATTAGATCTGCAAGCTGGTCCTGGAGGTAACTTGGCAGTTTCAGCAGTGACCAGACTGCTTGCCTAGGTGATGGGTGAGACATCCTGGAATTGGTTTTCATACTTTTATTGGTGCATTGTAATTATACATCATAGTAAGGTTCAAAGAAATACAAATACACATGCACATAGCACTTGATGTGTGTCCCTCTGATCCCACCTTGTTCCCTTCCCTTTTCCCATACATGTTACTAAGATTGGTAGTATTACTTCATATACAGACATAGCATTATTTGAACTGTCCCCTTCCTCAATCTTCCTTTTCCCCACTCCCCCACTTCCCTTTCAGTCTTCTACTGGTCTCCTCATTTATCTGAAGTCCCTTTTGTATCCAATATGACCCTTTGATTTCTGAGACTGGCTGACCTCACTTGGCCTATTATTCTCTAGTTCCATCCATTTTCTTGCAAGTGGCGTAATTTTGTTCTTCTTTATGGATGAATAGAATTCCATCATGCATATATACTGCATTTTCTTTTTCCATTCATCTCTTGATGGATGCAAAGGTTGGTTCCATAATTTGGCTATTATGAATTGTGCTAAAAATTTAAGGAATCCTAAAAGCCTAATTTATAGATTGAGTTATCTGAAACTGGCATAAGAAACAAGATCAGTTCTAATTGGCTGTATTTTTTATTTCATCTCACTCTTTATTTACTATGTGGAAAGTGTTTTTGAACTTTAAGGAACTTACTGCATGTGCAGCAGACAAGTCACGATGGATCTATTACTGTATGTCCACTGCTTTCCTTTTTGTCTTGAGTTTCTGTGCTGTCCAGACCCTATTGCCATTGGTTCTACATGCAGATAGGTTTTATGGAAATTCAGAATTAATATTTTTGTGCTTTATTCACTTTGAAAGCTAACAAAATTTATGTCTATGATATGACTTATATTGATGCTCCTGTTAGGGGCTTATAAAAAGAAATTCATGCTGTTCCTGCCTATAATCTCACTATGTGGGGGGCCAAGTCAGGAGAATAGCAGGTTTGAGGCCAGCTCATGGCAATTTAGTGACACCCTGTTTCAAAATAAAAAATAAATTAGGGTGATGGTGTAGTTCAGTGCTAGAGCATACCTGGGTTCAATCCTCACTAACACACACACACACACACACACACACACACACACACAATTCATGACAGTTTCCATGAAAGAATTCCTGTGACTATCTGAATTCAACAAATGGGGTTGGAAAAACCAAATATTCACATGGAAGAGAATGAAATTTGACCCTTATCTTACACAATACACAAAACCAACCTAACTGGAGTAAATATTTAACCTGAGTGTAAAATTATAAAACTCCTAGAAGAAAATACAGGGATGAAGCTCCATGACATTGGTTCAGATTTCACTTCAGAGTTTAAACCCAAGTCTGAGGAAGACAGAGTGCTTCCTCACATGATCTCTTGACTCCAACTGGGCCTGGGGCTGAGTAGAGAGCTAAGGAAGCTTCCACTATGGAGAACTACTGAATTGTTGTAGCTACTGATAAAAGAAGACTGAATGTTGAATTAGGCAGAGTTTCATTCCTTTCTATCTTTAATCCATTATGTCTCATTGTCCTATATATAGGACACCTACAAAAAACTTGTATTAAGTTACATATATGCTACTTATGATCATTTTGAGGTAAATATTATGCTTTTAGAGTTCTTTTGAGAAAAATAGGTGAATGATTAGAACATTTGAATATATAT
Organism: Graphiurus murinus; assembly: GCA_004027655.1. Classification (NCBI taxonomy): domain Eukaryota; kingdom Metazoa; phylum Chordata; class Mammalia; order Rodentia; family Gliridae; genus Graphiurus; species Graphiurus murinus. The sequence continues at coordinate 22,134 of PVLC010004234.1, forward strand.
ACATATATCTATAAACATCATGTATATATATATATAAATGTATGTAAAGGATATATAAGCTCTAGATTATGATTTCCAACCTATTTTAATGCACCTGTGTTAATTTCATTGAAATAGTTGGCAGAATTGGAAACTTGGGGCTTAATGGATTAAAGAAATGTACTGTTGAATTTCTTAATATCTTCCATGGAGGAAGGCAAGTAGAGGAAGACACTGAGGAAAGAAATAACCTCTCATCAGGATACTTGATGAGTTTGCGTTAGGTTCCCAAAATCCATGGGTAGAATAAATTATAGAAAGCAATAACCTGCAATTTCACTGCTAGCTGAATAATATGGCCTGGGGAGGTGGTTCATAATTAGATCTCCTAAGTCATGGTGGGGTTTGTGCAGGTCTGACTTATATTAACAAATAATTTCATGGATTATGGTTTAAATTTAGTATTATGAATGTACATTGTAAAAGAGTGCTTTTTAAATAGGTCCAGTTTAGCATTTACCAGCAGAGCCAGTGAAAACAGAATTTGTTTCAGGGCCATGCTTCCAAGAGCATTTAGGATGCCATCTTTGGCAGCTTACCACTTTTTAAAAATGATTGTTTTACTACAAAAAATAATTGCTGAGTCTGTGTACTTTATCATACAATAAAGCAATTTTTCAGTTGCTTTCATGGATGAGACAGTTAGTTGTCAAGCCAAAAAGAAAAAGAATGGCTGTACATTTCCTGTGGATACTCATACACTCAATTCCAATCAGAAATGCCAGATGTATGTAGTATACTTTGTCACAAATTTTGATTATTGAACATATGATTAATATTCCAAGTGTCAGAAGGTTTTTAACCCTTTAATTGTTAAAAAGAATAGGATTTTGAATGGTTAAAATTTTACTTTTTCTTTTAAGGTGACCATTTCAGAATTTAAAAATATATTTACAGAGAAAGAGATTTCTATATTCAAACTAGAATTTGACCACTTGTATGCTAGGAATTTTCCAAGATAAATTTATGGAATGTTACCTCTGGATAGCTCAAACATAGCTACCTACCTTTGAACTTAATATTAGCATTCTAAGGATACAAAGAGAGATTTTGTTGTACCTCTGTGTTGAACAGATGAGACTCAGGTCCATAGTATTTAAATTACTGCCAGTCTAGGATAGACAGTTTTGTGACCAGAGCCCAAATTTTCCAATTTTCATTATAGTCAACTTCCTGTCACGTTGTACTTTCCATACAAAGATCTTCACAGTCATTATATCAAAAAGAATTTACATGAACAGGGAACACACTCTATTTTTAAGTATAATTTCTGTTGACAATTAGGAACAAATAGTTCTATTTTTTCAGAAAAATAACTAAAATTTGATAAGCTAAAAAGCTTATATTCAATATACTAAATTTGAAAATTTAATTGTTTGAATCGAATAGGCCAGGTGAAGTTTGCCTTTCTCAAAAGAAAGCCCTGCTTATGTGACTAAATCTCTTTTGGAGGATTAAGTTTTAAGACACATTACATGACAGGCTGTTCATGCACTTGTACGATTTTCTACATCTGCTTACATATATCTGTGCAAATCACAGAAACAAGCAAATGAGCATTCAATGATGAAAATAAGTGAAAGCAGATAATGAATGAGAACAACGAAGCAGGCTTTGAATGTAATATACAGTCCATAGCTAAGCTTTTAAAAATTAGAAGTAGTTGCATGAATATTTTGTTAAAATATTTTATAAATATTTTAAACTAATAGATGAGGGAAACCAACAAGATAGAAAAAAGATGACATGTGTGTAAAATAGTATAAACTCTCCAGAATCCCAGTTATTCGCTAATCAAAGGGAAATATTTGCTATTTCTTAAAGTTATGTTGATTTTTACCCTAATACAAATGGAAATGTAGATATTAGGAAATTGTACTATTTTTGTACTCTGTCAGGCAATGAAATACACATGGCTGGTACTTAACATAAACATGGCTGGGTTATGCTAACATGGCCTCCTCTGTGCCTGTCTTGATGGATACCACATTTTCCTTTTGGTTAATATCAAGCACTTCAGTTGAACTTGTAATATAATTTATGTTTCTCCCTGTCTGGCCTATCTAAATAAATTACTTATGAAAAATACTGTTTTGTTCTAAAGTCTAACAATCCATATATACTTTTTATTTGATTAATTACCTGATAAGTATTTAGCAATGCATAAGATTCTTACAGGTTTAGAAATATATATTATTGTTATAAAATTGGACCAGAAAAAGTGAGGCAAAGGCATTCTTAATATCCCTTGGAATCATAACTCTTAAGCACATTCTCAGTATTCTAATACATCAGCTGCTGTGTTTATATAAGTGAAAAAATTGATGAGAAATGGATTCAAGAGTGCAATATATTCAGATTTGCATAGATTAACACTTTTGTTAGGAAATAATTGGTTTCACATACCTAAAATTCCAATTTCTCCAGGATAAAAATATCTATTTGTGGGTATGTTTTATTGTTCAGGGTATGTGTTGGCATTCTATATGCGGGATAAATGCCAACCAGATGGTCTATGGCAATCCAGCAAAAAGGCAGCTGGACTGTGCTTTATATATATATAAAATCAGCCAGGGGAAAGACATTTGTTTTCTTTGCACTTTGAAAAGTGAAGAAAAATATATATAAGGTATAGCTTGCACACTGCAAATGAGCACCCTGGACCGTCAAATTCCACTATGCAAATCCTGTCAAAAAATTCTTGTAGTCATGTTTGTATGTTTGCTCATGTTGTGTTTTAGCTAGATTACCTTCCGAATTAAAAACAAAACAAAAACTGCACAAAACACCCCGTTTTGCCTGTTATTTTTCATTTAAAAAAATTTGCTGCTGGGCGTGGTGACACACTCTTGTAATTCTAGCATTTGGGAAGCTGAGACAGGAGTGTCTGGGTTTTCGGCCAGCCTCAGCTACTTAGTGAGGCACTCTGCAACTTAGTGAGACCCTGTTTCAAAATAAAGAATAAATAATGGGGCTGGGGCTGTAGTTCAGAGTAGAATGTCCCTGGGTTCAATGCCCACTAGCGCAAAAAAAAAAAAAAATTTTTTTTTTGCAAAATGGATAACTGAATTCCAGAGGAAAATCTTCCTCAAATTTCACTTGAGGCAAGTTTCTACATGGTGACATATTTACTTCATATGTTGCTATTTATTAGCTATAACATAATAGTTAAGAATGTAAAAGAGTAACAGTAAATCCACTACTTCAGGAAATAGACTCCTGAGCTCTAGTGCACAAATAATTTGTTTATAAGTCATTAACAAATAATGACTTATTTAGGGTCTCCATTACTTTTCAAATTGTGTGAAGATAAAATTTAAAGGATAACTGAAAAAGTTCTGTGAATGCTTAGATGTATGAGCTTCAAGCAGCATCTGCTATGTATGTATGTATGTATGTATGTATGTATGTATGCATGTATTTGCAGTACTAAGGATTGAACCCAGGGGCATTCTACCTTGGAGCTACACTCTCAGCCCTATATTTATTTACTTATTCATTTATTTATTTATGGTACTGGAGATTGAGCCCAGGGCATTTTACCTCTGAGATACACCCCAGCTCAATTTTTAGTTTTAGTTTTAGATTTTTGTGGCACTGGAGATTGAACCCACAGGCATTCTACCTAAGAGCTACACCCCCAGTCCTATTTTTTTTTTTCTTTATTTTGAAACAGGGTCTCACTAAGTTCTGGAGAGCCTCGCTAAGTAGATGAGTCTGGCTGTGAACCTGGATCCTCTGGTCTCAGCCTCACAAGTACATCTCCCTCAGCCACCATGCCTGGCTTTTATTTTTATTTTGAAACATGGTCTCACTAGGTTGATGAGAATCTCAGTAGTTGCTGAGGCTGTCCTTGAATCTGCAATCCTGTCTCAGTCTCCCAAGTACTAGGATTACAAATGTGCGCCACCACGCCCAGCCACTATCTACTTTTCAGACAAAGGAATGAAACCTGGGATACTTAGACCTATGTTCTCATACTTTATTATAGATCAGAATCACCTGTGACTTCTACTTAAAACACAGATTCTCAAGCAGCAGGTTTGGGTAGAGATCCAGGAATCTGTTTTAACAAGCATTTCTAGTAATTCCAAAACAGGTCATCCATTTGTGTGAAGTAAGCTCAGGTAGGTGACGAGTTAGTATGCATTTTTGCTCATGTTCGTTAGTATCAATTCTTTTAATTGTTCTACATATTTTGTTTAATTGCTTGCTTGAAAGAAATAGGTACAGGCATGGTGGCACATGCCTGTAATCCTTGTACTTGGAAGACTGAGACAGGAGGATTGCAGGGCAGATTGGAAACCAGCCTCAGCAACTCAGGGAGGCTCAAATCAACTGAGTGAGATCCTGTTTCCAAATAAGAAATAAAATAGGCCTGGGGGGTATAGCTTGGAAGTAGAATACCGCTGGGTTTAATCCCCAGCAAAACACACACACACACACACACACACACACACACACACACACACACACACACATAGATACAAGGATATAAGAAAATGAGAAGAGGAACAATATGTATTCCTGATTAAAGAAGTCATGTAAGAGAGGTGTAGGTAGCAATGTGAAAAACTGTTATGTAAATTAATGAGCTAGATGAGCCACAGCTGAGTGGAAAGAAGATGGATTTTGGAATCAGTAGAACCTGTTTGCAAATTCAAGTTCTGATATGACTATAGCTATGTGGTCTTTTAAGCAATTTCTTTGTGTTAAGCTTCTATTTTGCATTACCTGTATTTGTTAGTGTGACAGTAATTCTGTAATAGATACACCCTGAAATTTCAGTGTCTGAACTCAGTAAAAATGTCATAAGGAAGGGTCTTCAGACAGTTATTCAGGAACTTAATCTTATAGAGTCTCTGTCATTTAACAGTGTAATCCTCAACAAGTGGCTTCAGAGGTCACCTTGGATGTTGACATCTAGCTGGCAATTAAAGAAAATGAGAGAATGGAGGTTCTGACTGATGTTTTCTGATTGTGGCATTATGAAAATAAAAAAAGTATATTTTTGCATGAAGTGTAAGAAGCTCACCTATGTGGCTCATTCTAGCCTTTATTGTCTTGTGTGTTACCTTTGATATCATGTCTGCAAGACAGTCCTTCCCAATTAACTGAGTGAGATGAAGACAGAGAAGTGATTCCAAGAAGTAAAAGATGCATTAAAATTGGAGCACACATACTTTGTCAAGGCAGAAGGATATTAATTTAGAAATATTTTCTTGACAGTAATGTATATGATTTGATGCTGAAAGGAGGCAATAGGAAAATTTTATATATTCACATTCATATTCACATAGATAATCAAATTTAAGGAATATTTGAAGTAGTGATAGAAATCAATGAGATCCTATATGGAATGAGTGAGTTATACATGAGAAGGGTTAAGAATCCTACAGAGTAGCAATAGATGAGAGGTAGGAACTAGAAAAAGGATAATGAGAGCCATGGGGAGAAATTCCAGAAAGAAGATAAGAACAAGAGGGACACAGGCTGAAGAAGGTCCATTAAGACAGGAAAGTACCATTATATTTGGTAATTAGGAGATTAATGAGCATTGCAAATATCATTTCATTATAATATTAAAGTAGAAACCTGGTTGCAGGAGAGATGTGAAATGAATTGTTGGGCTATGTGGAAAGAAAGGCAGCTAGTGTAGACTCTCCTTTGAGGAACTGATATTGAAGGAAATGAAAGAAATAGGGCAAGATGATTGAGAAGTAGATGGGATCAGAAAAGATTATTATTTAACATGAAAAAATTTCAACAGGTACAAATTGAAGCCACAGATTCACAGGAAAATTTGTGTTTTATCCTTTTCCTTAAATTAAATTTAATCTGAATCCAAGCTAGCAATTCAGTTCATCATTATGAGACTTCCTCCCTCATATTCCCAGTCAAACAGAATTCCAAGTGAGACACAAGACATTTTTATGATGCTGGAAATTCTCATTTCTGATGTTTACTTTCCCTAAATGATCAGCTATTTTCTTGTGAGTTCTTGATGCTCTCTCAATGTTCTTCCAGGGAGTGAGGAGTGGTTGGTCTCTGGCTCTCTGATCCTTAGAATCTACTGACTGTGGTTCTTTCTGCTTGCAGCCTTGAAGAATTCTACCCACATGCCATCCTCAAACACATCCTTGCCTTTCTCCCCTTCTTGGGTGAACATAACATGAGCACTTCAAAATAAGAGGATATAGTGAATGGTGTTGATGTTGATTGATTGATGAATGATAATGGAGTCATGATGATTTTTGGAGATAATAATTATTATTAGAGAAAGAGGGAAGCTTAAGTGGCTAGAGAGGGGAGAGATAGAGGTCTCTTCTAGCTCTTCTTCCACCAGTGTCTTTCTTATACTGAAGATTTTAACCAAAACATTATAAGAGTGATTAATCACAGGAGGAAGCAAAGCAGTCATGAGGTGAGTTAGGGAAAAACATCAAGCTAGTCACAAATAAATCAGGGAAAGAAGGGGTAAACAAGGAAGTTATCAGGGTCCTTGCTTATCAGTTTCATTTGGTGTTTGGAGATTTGTCTGTGTGCAGAAATCACCACTTGGGTGGGAAGTTTGTGCTCCTCCCAAGCTGGACTGAGGTGACTTTAAAGCTGATAACTAACAAGGCTTCCAAAAGGAGGAGATTTTACCTTCATGAGACCTCTGCTTTCTGCTAGGCAGAGACAGAAAACATATAAGGCAAAGGAACACAAACGAAATGGAAACTACTAAACGGCCAAACACAAATCAATGAATTATTCCATCATGCATATTTATAGGCTTCTTGGAATGATACATTGGGAAGAGGAGATATTTGATTTATGAAGAGAATATTGCTGGAGCAGGAAAGAATGGGACCAATCATACAGCTGAGAAGATACTTATACAAAGGAAAAAGAACACTTTTATTTGACAGAGGAGAGAAGAGGAAAAGATCAATGTGAGATAGATCAAAATTGAAATAGTTCATGTTTGATGGCCTTAGATATGTTTGTTGAAGCACTGAATAAGGTATGTGGTAGTTTGAAAGTTTGGTAATAGAAAACAAAATCATTATGATGTCCTGACTATCAACATCTGAGGTTTTCATGGGACAATTTTACCACTTTGTGGCTTTTGACTTCATACTCAAGTAGTTATATTGGGAATTGGGGCTAAAAATAGCCAAAGATTGCCCAAGCATGATGATGCACTCCTGTAATCCCAGTACTTGGAAGGCTGAGACAGAAGGATTGGGTCCAGCATCAGCAATTTAGCAAGACTCTGTTTCAAAATAAAAAAACAAAAGGGGCTGGTAGTATAGCTTGGGAGTAGAATGCCCCTGGGTTCAATCCCCAGTACCAAACAACCAACAACCAACCACACACACATACGCACACACACAAAGACAGAAGGGAAGTTTGGTGTTCTTTTTAAAGGTCTAAGAGATGTTGAAGAGGAAGATGTGGCAGATTTCATTCTAGGCCAGATAAGAAGAACAGTTAGAAGTATTTCAAGGTGAAAGTAGAGGCTGGAATGCATGGTAAGTAATAGTGAGAAAAAAGGTGCTCTGGTTTGTCTGCTGTCACAATTATTTCCTCAGCTTCTCCTTTATTCAGAAAGGCAGCTGTGAGGAATAAATTGTTGGTAAGGGACAGGATGTTTCTAATCTGTGCTTGGGGTTCCATGATTTCCATGGCTGAGGGGCAGGGAAATTGCTTTACACAAATAACAACTGAGAAATGCATTCTAATGATGTAGTAGATGTAAACAATATTTCTAATTTTCTCTTAAAGGGTTTCATTTCATCATCAATTGTAGTAGATTTACAACCAAAGACATAAGTCCCTTGGATGAAGTTTCTCAATGCAATGGCTGTGATGGCATTTTCTAAAACAAGAGAAATTTTATATGTGTAGTTTTCATTATACAAAGCTATCTTGTTTTATCTGTAACTGTATAAGATGGTTAAGAAAAACATGACTTTTAGTTACCTCCAATTTGTAGTCTCATTAACCACATATCTATTTTATCTGCCATGAGATTAAAACTTAAGCACATTTGGTCAGCTCAAAAAAATTGTAGAGAAAAAAATGTAGTGCATAAAGAAAAGTTACAGTCTTATTTCCAGAGGGAAATACATAGGTGTTATAAGAATGCAAAAAGTGGTTACAAAATATTGCATTCTACCATATTTTATTAACATAGTTAACTTCATAGTTACTTTCATATATTACATTAATTTACTCTTTTACATGCATTTACTTTGTATTTTATTTTCTTAATATGACATTCAAATTCTAATGTGAAAAATTGCAATCACTTTATGGTTTGTTTTCACAGCATTGATAAGAAATTTACATTTGTTATATAGTTGACCTAGATACAGGATGATTTCAGTACAAGTTATGGCAGGTGAATAAATTTAGTATAAATGATAGTAAGTTACTTCTTTAAGGGCATACAACTAGGAAGTAGCAGAGTTAGGGTAAGGAAGAATTTTTCCATATATCCCTCTAATGTACCTATATCAAAATGAAATCAAAGACTAAAATTGGATAAAATGTTAATAGTTTTAGCCTGTCTAGGTTTATGATATATTTTCATCATTTCTCAATTATAATTGTGCTTGTATCAAAGAAAAGTTGTCATAGAACAAGGAAGATATATTTGAGATATGAAAACAACAAAACAGGTATTTTAGTGAATTAGAAATAAAATAGTAAAGTGACAAGACCCACAACCTTATTATATGATGATGATTTCATTAAATGACTCTAGTGAGCTGGGCTTGGTGGTGCACACTTATAATCCCAGTATTTGAGAGGCTGAGACAGGAGGATCCGGGTTTGTGGCTAGTCTCAGTTACTTAGTGAGGCACTTCACAACTTAGTGAGACCCTGTTTCAAAATAAAGAATAAAAAATAGGACTGGGGGTGTAGCTTGGAGGTAGAATGCCCTAAATTCAATCCCTGGTACTGAAAAAAAAAAATGACTCTGGTAAACCAGGCATAGTGTCCCATGCTTATAATCTCAGTACTTGAGAGGCTGGAATAGGAGGATCACAGGTTTGAGGACAGCCTAAGCAATGTAGTGAGACTTTCAGCAACCTAGGGAAACTCTCTTTTATAAAACCAAACAAAATAAAACAAACAAAAAAAAGGGCTAGGGCTGTAGCTCAGAGGTTGAATACTCTTAGATTCAATCCTCAGTACCCAAAACAAAAACAAAAATCTCATCTCATAAAATATTTTTAGGATTTGGATTCTTTTGTACTCTATGCATATTAAACTACAAGATATTTACATGGAAGAAAGATTTAGAGATCTAGCCTTATAATATCATTATTAATGGCACATAAAAAGTATCTTATAAGAATTAAATTTAAATGAGTTTTAGTTGTTTGGGGATGTCTATAAGTGTTTCATGAAATAGAAAAAATGTGTAGCTAGCTGGTTGACAACTTCTCTTTCACTTTTTTCTTTTTTGTAATAGAAAGCTAAAAGCCTAGAGGAGAGAACTTCCATTACTTCATATCAAAGAAATAACCAGGAGACATTCTCCTGCCCCCTTTCCTTTCCTTTTTGGCCTTTGATCTTTTGCAGAGTTTGTAAGGATATCTAAATCCACTTTTGGGTCCACCACTAATTGATGCCCTTGTTGGCTGCCTTAATAGTGAGGCCAAAGATTAAGTGGTTGGGGAGACTACACTTCTGTCCAGTTCTGAGTATGGCTCTTTAGGTTGAGCCTGAATTATATTGACAGGATAAAGTTGTCAAGACAATTGTTGTTTTCTAAATGCTGTCAACAAAGTCTTAACTACTTTAGAAAGAATTAAAATGGTGGGGATTACTATGAACCGAATTCTGGGAGTGGAAATTGGAAAACATGCTCTAAGAAAAGTTCCTGAGAGTAATTTTGATACCAGTAAGCAAAAGAAAAGAGTTCTTAGGATAAGGGAGGAAGACCGGTGGGCAGGCCCGAAATGGATGTTCCTATGTGGCTGTTCTAGAGGGGTACCACAAGAACACTTTATAATACAAGGCTTCCCAGAACAGGAAGATCATAAAACATGAGCTAAATGTGAGGGGAAAACTGTAAACTGAAATATAAAGAGCTGTCAAAAATATATTCTCTTCTGCAACTTAGTGAGACCCTGTTTCAAAATAAAGTATAAAAAATAGGACTGGGGGTGTAGCTTGGAGGTAGCATGCCCCTGGGTTCAATCCCCTGTACTGAAAAAAAAAGATTTATATATATATACACACACACACAGACACACACACACACAGACACACATTCTCTACCAGACCACATACTTTCAAGGAGACACACATCTAAGGATATACTTAAACACATTGCAGTGGGTGTTTTTGTGTAAAGGAAGAATAAAATAAAATGTAAACAGAACTACACAAAGTTTGATAATGATAATATTCTGTGAACTGGAAAATCTGACAACCAAATGCTTAGTGCCATGCTTTCATGAGAGAGAAAAAAAACAGGAGAGAAGAAAAAAGGAAGAGTGTGAGCATGTATTTGAGATGTTGTATCATCAGATAGTTAAGAGCTCAGACTCAGAGTTAGAATACTGGTGACATCAGTTTTCACTAGCTGCATAAATTCAGGTAAACCATTGAACACTTTCGTATCTTAGTCTCATCTGTTCATAGGAGTTCACTAATCTATTTATTTCAGTAATCAATTTTCTGTTACAAACTAGGCCTGGTCTTAGGAACTGTAAATAAAGACAAAGTACCTGCTTTTATGAAACTTATATTATTCAGAGAAAAGGTAAGATGATGAAAAAAATATATAGTATTCCAGATGATAGATCGAAACGAATGCAAAGGAAGGCAGAATGGTGGTGGTGATGTGTGGGTGCTATATTCCATATGAGTGGTTTGGGAAATCCAAAACATCTTGTGAACCATCCTGTGAAGATTACTTTTGTACCTGGACTGGAAAGGAGTAAGAACACAACCTCATAGAGAGGTAAGGAAGAATATTTGAGGGTTGTCATAGATACATAATGTTCTGCATTTGCCTTTTTTTTTGTTTATACTGTGAACACCTTTCCACCTCAACACACAGAGATTAATCTCATTCTTTCTAAGCAAGAGACTTTAGTATTATTTATTATATAAAAGATATGAGGACTGTTTATTGTTGAACAGTTACCTATTTTCAGAGTTTGACTGGTATAACTAATATTGCAAGATTACACATGAATTGCCATGATTGTATGCTTCTTTAGTATTTATTTCTAGAAGTTGGATTGCTTGGTCAATGGATTTGCTCAGTTTACATTTTATTGTATTTATTTATTTTTTTGGTACTGGGGATTGAATCCAGGGGCATTCTACCTCCAAGATACACCCCCAGTCCTATTTTTGTATTCTTTATTTTGAAACAGGGTCTCACTAAGTTGTGGAGGGCCTCACTAGGTAGCTGAGGCTGGCCGCGAACCCAGATCCTCCAGTCTAGCCTCCCAAATGCTGGGATTACAAGCGTGTGCCACCACGCCCAGCTCAGTTTACATTTTAGTGGACATTACTAGATTGCCCATTGAGCACATGGTCTTCCTGATAACAAGTGTTCAGTTTTCTTATCTTCAAAATACTGAATTGCTGCTGAGTGTGGTGGCATACACCTATAATCCCAGTATTTGGGAGGCTGAGACAGGAGGATCTCAGGTTTGAGGTCAGTGTGTAGTAACTTAGTGAGAACCTGTTTCAAAAATAAAAATTAAGAAGGATGAGGGTGTAACTCAGAGGCAGAACACCCTTGAGTTAAATCGTCAGTGGTGCATGTGCACACACACACACACACACACACACACACACACACACACACCAAAACAATGAATTGTTTTTTTGTTTTAGAATACCTGATTTTAATTTTTACTTGAATCATAACCTCTTATTTAATTTTTATTAATTGCCTTACTCAGTTTTTACTGTCTAAAGAGTTTTCATTTTCTTTCTTATTCTGTGTTGTCACAGATTATATACTTAGAACTTAGATTAGTTTTAAAGGAAAAGGGAATATCTATTAAACCTCATTAACAGAAAACTCATTTCTAGGGTGAATTAAACTATTCTTGCAATTATAATTGGGACTAGAGTAGAATTTTTCACCAGAACATTACAGTTCCAAACTTACTACAGATTTGGTTGTACGCTTTATGAAATGAACTGGACTGTTGTAGCATTTGTTAAGAAGTGTAGTTTAAGCCACTGGAAAGTATATAATGAATTTGTACTAGATTTCAACTTCCTTTTTTATAACTCCCTAAGATTCAGACTTAATACTAAATGGCTAAACTAAATGTAGAAATATTTGTCTTTTAAAGTATTATAAGGAATATCTGGTATAACAGATCTCCTTTTCTTTAAGTTCTTATGTATATGAGCAAGACTTCAAACCAATGACCATGTCATTGCCAGCACCAGCATAATGTAGAGATGTACAAAGCTCTAAATTCCTGTAAGTATATTTTTGTTTATTTCTTTTTTCTCTATTCATGCCTCTATAAAGTGATGATTTTGTTAGAGGAATAATTATGGACCACTCTTGTTTTTCATATCTATTCTCATTCTCTATACCTGAAAAGTAGATGGGCTAGTCACAAATAAATGATGCAACTTTGATTTCATCTATTTTATAACCTCCTTTCTACCTCTATTATCATAACAGCTCTATTATTTTTATTATAACTTCAGTGGTTATTGGTCAACCCCATTGGATAAGTTCTTAAAAGTGACAGTTCATTTTTTTCAAGCTCTAAACGCGTAATTTCATAGTTAGTGTGGATCAGGAATCAGTCAATGGGCGGCTTAGTTGGACTCTTGTCAGCCAGAGTCTAAAAGGCTGAGACAAGTTATCAGCTGAGGCTACGGTTGTCTCAGGGCTCCATGGGATGAGGATCTACTTCCAAGCTCATTTGCATAGCCTTAAGACCTGACTGGGAACATCAGCTCCTGGTCTCTTCATAAAAGCCTCTCTCTAGGGCTGTTCACCATGTGGAAGCTTATTCCTCCAGGGTGAGGGCTCTGGACAAGGCTGAATGAGATAGAAGTACAGTGGTTTTGTAACCTAATCTTGGAAATGAGATCACAATATTTTTTTTGTTTGACTTACGTATCTTTTAATTTTAGAATAAGTTTAGATTTTAGAAAAGTTACAAACAAAATACAGAACATTCTTTTAAACCCCTCTCACAGTTTTCCATGATGTTAACATTTTCCACTACCATGATACATTTTCCACTACCATGATACATTAAGAAAACAATATTATTAACAAAACTCCAAACTTTATCCAATGCTACCAGTTTTTCCTTTAATATATATATTAATATATATATATATTTTTGTTTGTTTGTTTGTTTTTTGTTTTTTTCTGTTCCAGAATCTCATCCAGGTCATCATTTTGCATTTTCTTGTGTCTTTCAGTCTCTTCTGGTCTGTGACTGTTTCCTGGTCTATTTTTCTTTTTCATGACCTTGAGAGTTTTGTGGAGTCCTTATCAGTCCTCCTCAGTTTAGGTTTGTCTGATGTTTTTCTCATGGTTACATTGGGATTATGAGTTTGGGTGAAGAATACCACAGAATTGGACTTCTCTTTGCAATGTAGTATATGATGTCACATCGACTGTCACTGGGGAGTTTAACCTTAATAACTTTTGAAACAGAGGAAATTTAAAAGCAGACTGTTTTTTCATTCTTTTCAAGTATAAGGTTTACACTGTTTCACTGACTATTCTACATGGACTTGGTACAAAATGAATAAGAAGAATATTACTAAGATAGTTTTCATTATCTGACATATTAAATAGGATATTAGAAAGATGATCTTATAAGCAACCTAAATCAATTCATTAATAACTGAATTTGAATAACTCATATAATACTTCCATAATAGAAATAATCCATGTATACCTTTAAGTCTTGGCTGGAATCAGAAGGAGAGTATTACACAGAGGAAATCTGCAAAACTTGCCTTTTTCTATCACTGGAGAGTGATGGGAAGAAAAAGAAATAATTAGGTATATAACTCCCAATTTCCTCTTTCTAGCTTCAGTCTAGAATGGTGTGTGTGTGTGTATGTGTGTGTGTGTGTCTGTGTTCATCTTTAAGGCATAGCTACAGCCATATCACCTGAGTTATGCAGTATGGCAGCCAGAAAGTCTTAAAGGTAGTATTTTCACCCGTTTCAGTTCCTTTTGTAGCGCCCCAAACTTCAAAACAATGGGTCAACCACTAATCCCATACTCATATACATTTGAGGAAAGATTGAGAGGGGAGTGGAGATAACAAGAAACTGACCATTTTATGTAGGGAATGTAAGTATGGCTTAAGCTTTAATTACATTGTACAATCAGTTTAAACAAAATGGATGTAATTTCTCTGTACATCTCAGTGTCTAAAGCACAATTATATAAACTTCTGCTATTTAGGTCACATCGTTTGAAAAATTACCCATGGTTTGAAAAATCATTTGGCTTCTTTTCAACTTTGATTCCACCTTTCAGTTATAGTTACTGTTCTTCACACTTTTTGAAGATTCAGATATATTATTCTTCTTATTTCCATGTGTCCCCTGAAACACTAATTCTGTCCTGGCCTATTTGTTTGAGTTGGGGAGAAAGTAAAAGTAGGATAGGATTGCTTCATGACCAAGATAAAGTTCTTTAGAAAATATAGCTCTGACCTTTCTAGAATTTAGACCTTAATTTTATAGGAATATAGAGGAGTGTGATAGGCCAGATGATGTCCATGCCCTAATTACTAGCACCTGTGGATATATACTTTGGACACTATGCAGTTGTGATTAACTTGACCTTAACCCAGTGAAACTCATTTTGGACTTCTAAGTTCTAGGATAGTAAGATAATGCTTTTATATTTATCTATATTTATGGTGTGTTACAGGAGTGATAGGAAACTAATACACAAAGAATGTAGAATTGTTTCTTTTTTCAAAGAGAGTAGCATCGAAAGGGCATGGTAACTGTTAATATTCCCATTTTTTAGTTTCTTTCAGGCATAACTGTAATGTAAGTGGAAAGGAACTAAGCTCTCCATTTTTGGCTTTGTGCTTTGGAGATAAAGATGAGAATGCTTTCTAGGTCTTGCTGGTACCTGTAATCCTTAAGATCATAGATGTGGGAAGGAAGATTCCTAAAGTTTCTCACAGTTTACTAATTCAAGAACTAAGAGTTCTGTTTCCTTCTAAGGTTCTAAGTATTGCTTTCATCTAGAAACCTTGATAATCACTTTGAAGCTATTTGGACAAATCTAAAGTTAATTTCTAGTATAATGAGACAATAGTTGTCTATTTTGTGTGAAATTCTTAGTTACCCTAATATTTATTTTAACTTAATATTTATCTTATTTAAGGTAAATAAAGCCAATAAATAGATGTTGGAAATTAAATTTTAGCAATTTATCTGCCAATATAATTGGTAAAATATTTGCTAAAATATTTAACAAAGGCAAACAAGAGGATTTAAAATGGACTTTGAAATGGAAAGCTCTGTGTGAATGAAGTCACCTTGTGTCTTTAATCCTACTTAGCCTCATTTTGTCTTCTGCAAAGAGTAGGATAAAATGACCTCCAAGAATTTTTAGAGCTCTGAAAATTGTTGATTTATGTGATAGTCACTGTTAAATCTGTTGAAGGAAAAATGCCATCAAGAAAGATAAGAAAAATTGGAATGTAAAAACCCTTTTTGCTATAATGAAGTCAGGTGGCACTAAGACATTGCTAGGAGCTTGGAACCACCATTTAGTAATTCAAAATATCCTTTCCAACTTCACATAGTTCAGTTTCAATTATTTGCATATTCATACTATGACAATTCCTCCCAGCCTTTCACAAGGCTCAGTGCCAAGGTAGTCAACAGTCTGGATGACTGTTTTTGTCTTTTTAAAATTGATCCAACAAATTTATTCTGAATCATTTTCACCATCTGCTACATAATTGTGGGTCGAGGCAAGTACAATAGACATCTCATAGTTTTAGTATGGAAATTCCACTTAGAGGTGTGACTGTGGTCATATTGGTAAAAAGCCATGAAAACAAATGCTGCAGCTGTCAAAGAGCTGAGGTCCAATTAAAATGGTACCATTCTAGAATAGTGGTCACTCATTTACTTTTCCATATTTGATAGCAGTATTCTTTAACTAAAATGACAATAATATAACATATTTGTATAGACCTTTTATAGTTCTACATATACTATGATATATACTATCTAATTTGACCCAATGAAAATTGCTGCAAAATAAATTAAACAACAACAAATATAGCCCTAAAACCTACTATTTCTTTCCATATTGGAGAACATAAGTGGTTTTAGTGAACATCAAAGGAAGTGATATTGCAGCAATCACTGGCCATAAAAATGTAGCATTAGTGGATACATAGGGGACTACATGGGTTAACAAGGGGAAAAATGGTCAGCAGTCCAAAGATTAATGTCTGGCTAAAATATTTCATGACTTCTGTAAAATTGGCAACCATGTTGGCAGGTTCTCTGACCAGGGCTTGTTACTAATGAAAGAAAAATGAAAATATGGCAAAATAATTATTAAGGTAAAATACAATTCACAATTAGTGTAATGCATAAAGCATGGATTACAAAAGTGGAAAATACCCATCCCCCCAAAAAGATGGGAGGAAATATAGATATGTATTTTCTAATTTTCCCCATGTTGTGTTTTTCCTACTTTGTTTTTCTAACATATAGAGAGTGGGAATAAAGTGATTAGTCAACAGTCTCCAGAGTTATACTTTCCTATGAAATGCCTGACCATATTTGTAAGGGAATAATACTATAAAGATCTGTTTTCCACTTAGACTGCAAGACATAGGCCCCTTTCCCGAAAAAGTTCTTTAAAGCCTGCTGGATAACACAAGGCCCAGAAATAAATTCAGGCAACAGAGCAGAAGATTATGTATACCATGGAAGACCGTATGAACCAAGCACAGATACAGTGTGGTGTCCCAATCTGTACATTAAAAGTATAGATATGGTATTAAATAAACTATATCTTGAGTTAGTGCCAAGCAGACTAAAACTTAATAACATTGGCCCTGAAACAGGAGAACAGAAGTGAGCAATTCTGTATAGGACCAGATCAATTTGAAACCAGAACAATAATAGGCATGTGAAAGAAATGCTGGATGAAGCACTATGGGCCCATCCTAACTGTATTAGCTAAGGATTCTACTAGTTCCTAGGTGAGGAGGAATACTGGAAAGGGGTATTAGAGCTCATAGAATCCCCTTTTTATACTTTTATTGGTGCATTGTGATCATCTTAGTGAGATTCAAATTCATACAAACAGACATGTAGACAGGTCTTGGTATGCTTCCCTTCAGGTCCTACCCATTTACCCATCCTTCCTTGTATACAATAGTGATACCTTCATACATGGGCACAGCATAATTGGAACTGTTTCCTTCATCTGTTCTTCATTTTCACCTCCCCATCTCCATCCCCTTCCCTAGTGCCCTTCTACTGTTCTACTAGTCACTCTTCAATTATCTTAAGTCCCTCTTCAGCTTTCAGTTCATTACCTTAAATCTCCTATATATTGACATTATGTGAATTTTCTCTTCACCTGTGCCCTGCCCCTCCTAGCCATTGCACTGTTTCAGCCCTGGTATCACCATTTTATTGATCAGCCACTACCACCTTTTAGTTCTATTTTAAAATCCCACTTTTGACTCATTTTTTTCTCACCCAGTGCCATCGCTTCTTGGATAAATGGTCACTCAGACTTTGTAGGTGGTTGGCTTTCAGAGTGTGGATGTACATTTGATGTGCAGGTGGGGGTAGGCTGGCCTACAGGTACACAGTGAATACAAACCAGATAAGAGCATTCCAGGCAAGAGTAGCTTGGGCTATAAGTGAAAGTACCACATTTCAAGTTCACAGATGGAGTGTGTGTGATGGAGACAGACAAGGATACTCTATCACACAGAGCATGCAACTCCATCTTGGTTGTTCTCTGTTGCTGACTCTTTGCTTTGGAAACTCCTTTCATGAACTTTTAATTTGATTAAGGGTATTTTTCTTCCATCCACATTATTTTCATTTGAAAATAAGATGTATCCATGCATTATTATGGAACCAAAAAGAAATGTAAAGAATGAATGCAAGGAAAACACAAATACATAGAAAATGGGCTGAAATCTTGTGAGATAACAGCGATCTAAACACAAGTCCACATGATGGGAATGGAGGATGTGAGTACATACAAAGATTTATAGGGTAGTAATTGGTGGAATATGGTGACTGATGGATAGGGAGGTATGAGAATGACCTGCAAGGCTCTTAGTTTGGGTTCATGAGGATGACAGAAAGAAAGGCAAGTCTTGTAGGGAAAGATGATGAATTTGTTTTTGAATATGTTGAATTTGAGATATCTGGAGGGCTTCCAAGTGAAGATGTCTAACAGGAAATGAGATAGCAGGTGCTGTACTCACAGGAGTCTTGAGCAATGACATGATGTACTAACAATAGGAATAGTAATGTCATTTATTGATTTCTTTTCTATATTCCAATCTCTTCATTAAGTACTTTCTATTTTTCCTCACTATTAAAGATTGAGCCCCGGGGTGCTTTAAAACTGAGCCATACTCCCAGCTCTTTTTTTATTTTGAAGCGGGCCTCACTAAGTTGCACAGGCTGGCCTTAAACTTGCAATTGCCCTGCCACTGTGCCCAGCTCCAAGTACTTTCTATTCTGTTCTGACTCTGTCTATATTCTTAAACCTGTTTCTTATTTTTTGGGCGGTTCTTTCCATGACTCTTCATTTATTTCTCTTAGTGAGATATCAGAGTTTCTGATCTGCAGTAGCAGTCTTTCTGGGTTTCCAATGCTGCTCTATTTTTCTTCCCCATTCTTTGCTAGTCTTTTCAATGGAATTTTGAGAGTGAGGAGAATTAGATGTGTATCAGTTTACCACCTTGGATTTGAAGCCAGAATCTCTGAATTGAGGCATTATTTTGCTTGCTGAAGTTTAATCACATTTTGAAATGCATTAGACTTTTTCAGGGAAGGTATTATCATTTCATTGTACCAAATTATACTCCAGTGTAGCCTGAACGAGATAAAGCACAACCTTAATGGAATGTTGATTTCTTAGCTGTAGTGAAGAAAAAATATTCTAAACAAAGTTAAAGGTGAGGCTTTTCTCTTTATTTTTTGTCCTCTTGTCATCAAGAGATCTGGTGATAAAGGATTCTTTATGAATTGAAAGAATATATAAAATAATAAAGTATTGAAAACTTAGAAATTATGGAAAAGTATAAGGAAAAATATTTTAAAATCATCCATAATATTTGTAAATATTTGGATATGTTATTATTTTATTTTATTTTTAATTGGTGCACTATAATCATATATCTTTGTTAGGTACAAGCTGAAAAAGGCATACATGCACACATTTCTCATTTAACCCTTCCCCAATTCCTGCCCCACTCCCTCGCCCTTCCTTCCTTCTCAAGTTTAGTTTAGTGATTGACTTTGATATGTTCATGAAAGACATCATGTGCATTAGGGTGTCCCCCCTCCATCACCTTCTGTTAAGTCAAATTCTTTGCTCACCTAAGGTTTCTTCTTCTTCCTCTGGAGTCCCTCTTATGTCCCCCTTTCTCCCTAGCTTCCACATATTAGGGAGAGCATATGATTTTTTACTTTTTGTGACTGACTAATCTCACTTAACATAATGTTTTCCAGTTCTATTCATTTCTCTGCAAATAACATGATTTTGTTCTTTTTTATGGCTGAGTAAAATTCCATTGTGTACATATCCCATAGTTTTGTAATCCATTCATCTGTTGATGGACATCTTGGCTGGTTCCATAGTTTGACAGTTGTAAACTGTGCAGCTATAAACATAGATACACATGCATCAGTCTGATAGTTTGGTTTCCATTCTTTTGGGTAGATACCCAGAAGTGGTATTGCTGGATTATTTAGATATATTAAATTCCAATTTTTGTCACATAACTGTGTATGCATGCATTTGTATGTACATGTAAACAATACATATTCATAAATTAAAATACATAGAAAATCAATTCCTCTTTGTTCACTTTGTCATATATCATAAACATTCCTCTCTATTATTATTATTATTATTATTATTATTATTATTATTATTATTATTATTATTTTATTTTTTGGTACTGGAGATGGAACCCAGAGGCATTCTACTTCTAAGTTATATCCCCAACCTGATTTTATTTCTTATTTTGAAACAGGGTCTTACTAAGTGCAGAGGGCCTCACTAAATTGCTGAGGCTTGCTTTGAATCTGTGATACTCCTGTCTCAGCCTCCCAAGTACTGGAATTATAAGTGTGGGCCACCATGCCCAGCTCCATTTATTATTTTAAAGAGTGTTTTTATAGTGGCACATATTCTATTATATATGTGTTACACAATTTTTAACTATTTTATTGATGCATTGTAATTATACAACGGTGACATTCAAAAGTGATACATTTATACATGCATACAGCATTTGATATGTTTCCCTCCACCTCCTACCCAGCTCTCCCCTCCTCTCTCCATGTATATTTTAGTGAGATTGGTAGTGATACTTTTACATATGGACATAGTATTATTTTAACTGTTCCTTTCTTCAAACCTTGATTTATCTTCCAATCTTTCTCCTCCAACCCCCTTCCTCCATCATACTGGTTTTTCTCTTCATTTAATTAAAGTCCATTTTATTTCCTGTTTTTCTATCTTCCACATCAAAGAGGAAATATATGACCCTTGACTTTCTGAGACTGGCTGAATTTACTTAACATAATATTCTCTAGTTCCATTCATTTTCCTGCAGATTTCACCATTTTGTTCTTCTTTATGGTAGATGTCATATAATTTAATTAAGCTACCATTGTAGAAAATACGTTATTTTCAATTTTTATCTTCACAAAGAATTCTGCAACAAACATGCTTATAAATTATCTTCATGCACATTTCAGTAAATAAAATATACCCTTATTCTCTGAAGGGTGAGTAGGCCTGCTGGCTGTGGTATGTAAATTTCATTGATCACCAGAGTATTTCAGTTTCTCTGATTGTTTAGATGTCTCACCTAAAACTACCTACTTTATTTGACATTCAGAAATAAAAAATATTGTTCTTTGGCTGTGGTCTTATGTGTAGCTGCATGGCCCTAAAGGGAACTTCCTATTGGACCACACTTCAGATATTCATATATTTTTTATAGTTCCTCATCCATGCTGAGTTTGGGCTGTTTCTGTGCAGCCAATAGAAAGCAGCAGAAGAGATACTGCATGACTTCCAAAGTACTGGGATTAGAGTAGGAGAAATTGTACAGCTTATTTTTCTACTCTTAGAATATGCAATCTGGGGAAGTCAGTAAAAACTTTAAATAACCAATTATACTGATATTGTCATGTTCTACTGAAGTATATTTACATAGGGAGCCCGAGAAGATGCTTTGGATATTGCTTTGTTTCTGTCCATATTTGGGACCATATATGAGCGCGACTCTTGAATTTTTCATCTTTGAGGGAACATGTAAATGTATCATCAGTAGCTATGAAGAGATGCTGTCAGGAGAGAGATACCTGGTCAGTGTCTAGCAGTTCCAGACATCCCAACTAAAGTGTCAGACAAGCAAATGAAGAAGCCTTCTCAGACACTCAGCCCAACTGAGTCTACAGGTGACTCCAACCCAGCTGCCCTTTCATCAGAACCATGTTACAGTATAACAGACTTCAAGACAGGACCATGCAGCAAGGCCCAGTAAGTCCTCAGAATTATTAGATACAATCATAATTTTTATGTTTTCATCGATGAAGTTTTAGGGGGTTTAATTATGCATCATTAGATGACAGAACACTGGACATATATTTGATAGGAGTGTTTTAAACAGTTTCATGTATCCACCTCCTCAAGATCAGTGCTCCTCTATATTAGTCATGGGTCAGATTAAAACAACATTTGAATTCATGGAAAAGATTGCTGGAAGCATTGCATAAAGGCAAGTGGAAATAGAGCCATTAACATTTTTTGATATTCTTATTGATGCATTGTAACTATACAACATGGTAAGTTTAAAAGTAAGCCAATAACATTTGGAGAAGTCTTTGGAAACTGTTCAACTGGTTTCAAGAGGAAGATGCTACTCATATTGCTGTGCTTTCTCCTACAATTACAATAAGTAAGTGGGATTTTGAGTTTTTCATTTTGTTTATTGGTGGAAGAAATACATAAAATTCTGTCAATAGTGAAGTGATCGTGGGGATTATGTTTAGTTCCAGCTTGAAATAAACAAAAAGTTTTAAAAATTATGGGCAGAATATTTATTGGACTATCAGAGCAACTGTTATTCATTTGCTAATATGTATTTAAATGACTGAGCAAAACTAGATTTCAGGTATTAGATGTTGGTAAAACTAGCTCTTGTTCTTACAGTAACAATGGGTGTCATCTTTTTTCTTTTCAAGTTAAATTTTAATTATCAATTATGCTGAAGCTATAAACTGGATACTGTCTCTGCTTCTAGCATCATGGGACATTCTATAAAGAGAAAATGTGATTATTGTCTACTAATAGATTAAAACAGGTAGGCAAAACACCAAATAAGAACTTTACTAAGAGTGAAATTATTTCAAGTTGTAAGCAATGAGTTGGCCAGGACTTCAATAGAATAATGGACAGAAGAACAGTTTGAGAGATTCTAGACAAGAACAGGAAAATCAGACATCTAATAAACATTTTGGAACTGATGATTGAACCCAGGGAATGCTCCCTCTGAGCTACAGTCCAACCCTTTAATTTTGAAGCAGTCTCACTATGTTGCTGAGGGTCTTGCTAAATTGCTAAGACTGGCCTTGAACTTGTGATATCCTCTTCTCCCAGTCTTCCAGATACTTGAATTTCAGGTGTGCACCACCATGCTTGACTAGGTACATTTAGATTTGACAAAAGGAAGTTACCAGAGCTCTTAGAAGACTTTTTAGGAGTATCAAGGTTGAAAAAAGAATACAGACACAGTTGTCTATAAAGCATGTCAAAATATATTTCATAGTATAGGCCAAGAAACACATTATAATTTTTTCTTTTTCTTCCCAGAAAGGGAACATGCTGTATTTTGATTTAGCTTCTATGATTGCTAAGGTTTTGGCCTGTTATTTTATGTTTATAGACTTTTTCCTGAAGCTGCCCTACCCTACAGCTGAAAATAAAAGGTTCTTCTTGGAATTATCATGATAGAAATACACTTTTCAATGATACACTTTTACTGTCTTCTAAAAAAAAAAAAAAAGACTTGAAG
Organism: Graphiurus murinus; assembly: GCA_004027655.1. NCBI lineage: Eukaryota > Metazoa > Chordata > Mammalia > Rodentia > Gliridae > Graphiurus > Graphiurus murinus. Next base: position 45,485 of record PVLC010004234.1, read on the forward strand.
AAGTAGACTAATGGGGTATGCAAATCAAAGTTAGTCATAGTAAGTTAAAAATAGATTTTGCAATCCTAATAATTTGTTAGTGCCAGCTGCTGCACAGCCTCTCAGAGGCAGTAAAGAAAGTGAGAGGGTACAACAAAACAAAACAAATAAAAAAAACCTCTGAAATTGGCAATGTGACCGAGAAACACCTGCTGGCAGAATTTAAGTTGCTTCGCTTAGTGGATATTTCTTATGTACTTCTGTTTTTAGTTATTCCTCTTGATTTCACAGGTCCTAATATATGGATATTATTCTTGGCTATAGGCTATTGATCTGCCTTTTGGCTAGCTTCGGCTGATGATATATACTTAGAGATATAGGTATTATTCTGCCTTCTCATGATTGCACGTTTTAGATTATTCATCAGGTCCATTTCTACTCATTGGTTAGTATGGATTTTACTGAGTATCGTGTAGAAGATATTAGTTGCTGGGTTTGATCTTACAAATCCCTAAATTGTGCTGGCATGGATTTGGTGTGTGACACACCATGTCCCTTGCACTGAAGACATGTCTAACAACTACAAACATTATCCTGTGATATAAGGTGCAGCTACAGAATCATTGTCAGTACAACATATCATGGAGCTGCTACCAATCAAATGAAATTGATAAAATATTAAATTTAACTATTTTTCATGGCTTCTAAGAGAAATGAGAATTGAGGAATATTTTTGAACCTGTCAAAGTCACTTCAGATAAGTTAGGTTTCTCATTTCTTCCCAAAATAGTAGTTTTTTTTTTTTTTTTTTTTTTTTTTTTTTTTTTTTGCGGTACCGGGGATGGAACCTGGGGGAATTCTACCTCTGAGCTCCAACCCCAGCTCTATTTTTTAAAATTCTTTATTTTAAAACAGGGTCTCACTAAGTTGTGGAGTGCCTCACTAGGTAGCTGAGTGCTGGTCGCGAACCCGGATCCTCCGGTCTCAGCCTCCCAAGTAGTGGGATTACAAGCGTGCACCACCACGCCCGGCTTCAAAATAGTAGTTTTGACTTAGGTTGTATATGTGTTTACTTTGCTTTTCTTGTGTTCGTATGTAAGGGTTAGTCAGTCAAATGTAAATGTTTAGATACAACCTCCCAGTACAAAGTGAGGCTTAAATCAGGGCTAAAAAAAAATCAATAAATTTAATTAACACTAGTATTGAATGGTTAGTAATTGTTTTTAACCCTGCATTTTTCAAATAATAAAAAACAGCTTAAAAGTCATCATTCTGAAAACTTTAAAAACACTTTATTAACCTGGGTTGTTAAATTTGTCAGTTTTCAGATGAGCTAACATCTGCAGATAGAACTTAACACATGTATTCCTTTAGACACTTATTGAGGATATTTTATAGTTACTATTATAACACAGAAAGTGGGACTTCCCAAAGAATAATATTAAGAAAATTTGAGAAAATGGTTTATCTTTAGTCTTTTCTTGCATGTCATTTTTTAAATGAGTCAACTCCATATTCTTGTTAAAATTTCCAGAGTCCCTCAGCTTACCCAATTTCCTTTTGTACTCCACTGCCACCCTCAGCACACAGTTTCTTACATGTCCCTATTTTTCTTCTAATATACCATATATTTCTCTTATTTGTAATATTTACCTATTGATGAATCCTTGACACCTAGAACTACACCTGGTTCATAGTAGGTATTCAATAAATACTTATGGAATAAATAGATACGTTATCTTTAAATAGTCAATTTCCACAATTGGAAGAAGAAAGGGAAGCAATAACATCAAGAAATTTATAAATTGCACATTTATAATTGTAAGAGTGTCTGTGTATACAAGGGTGCATTAATTAATTCATTTCCCAAACATTTATTGGGTTTTCTTTGGGTATCTGTCCCCAGAATAATATGATTCTTCATCTCCAGGATTTTGTAGATTAGTGGAAGAAACTGTAATATTGTTTAGTAAATGTTATGATACAGATACACAAAAGATGATATACTATATCTAAATATCTCAGATCTCAACATAGGTTCTGTGGCAGGCTTTGTTTCAAATGATTCTTATTAACCTTGAAGGATGCCATATGTATTTAATTGCATATGTATATAATTTGTTTTCATATGTTATAGAAGGAAAGTTACTAAGAGTTTTTGCAAGATGACTTAGAGAATGAGTGGACTACATTGGTAAACAGTCTTATCAAAGTTTAATAAGGAATTATCTGAAATAATTACTTCAATTAATTCAATTTCAATTCATTCTTGTTCATATCTATTTATCTATCTATCATCTATCTAGTTCCCCAAAATGCAAAGATTTAGAAGATAATTATAGGAAATGCATAAATAAATTATATTTGTCATAAATTGAAGCTAAAACAGATTTATTTAATTGGGGTTTGTGTGTATATAATTAGAAGTGGTTTGGTTACTTTTAATATAATTCTGACCTGAAAGGTTTATCTAATTTAAAATATGGAATTCAGAGCTGGGAGAAACTTTTCGGACACTATCTGAGGCTTATTTTACAGATGAAAAAACTCAAATCCAGAAAAGAAAGTTAGCCTGAAAGTTTTATAGTAAATGTCAACTATAAAAACAAAATAAAAAACCCAAACCCCAAAACAGCAATATACTTATTCTCAGTCTGGGATTTCTAGAACACCTTCATATAATTAGTTTAACTTGCTGCTCCATCTATGTGTGGCTCTGAAATGCATTCCTGTGTGAGGGGTTTTGTTTTCATGGGATGTCTACATATATAATAAGAGTTGAACATGCCATGGTAGATATAGTCACATTGGAAAACTTATCCTATATTTTTTCTAATGAGATTCATTTTTTTTACATTATATTTTGAGTCTTTAGCAAATTTTAAGTTAGCAGGTATATGTTCCTGAGTGATTTTTTTTTTTCTAGGAAAAGCTGAAATGCATGAAACTAAGAATTTCATCCCAAATTCATTTGAGATTTTTTTCTCAGAAAACAAACATGTGAGTCACTAGTTAGATTGTGTAGGCTTTTGAGATGTTCTTTGTATGCAGATGATAAAAAGGAAATAAGGGCTACTCACTAGATTCACAAGTGATTAGGATGCAAAGGCTGGGGGTGGGTGAGAAGCAGAGTAACTTTCACTGTAGTACAATTCACATCATGGAGAGCACTGTGCTAAATCAGAAGACACTTCATGCATTCTATCTGGTTGTTAGTATAGTGATGAATAAGATTTCTACTATCTTTTGAAAAGGTATTTGATCATGCCCAGAAATTCTATATGGGAAGAGAAATGTTCCTATTACTTGATGTTTAGAATTGCTAAAATATAGCAGAAACCCAACCTGACCTTCAAGGTAGCCTGCAATGAGTCCACTGCTGCTTTTATTCCTTTGTATTAAGTGTCATTGAGTGTAAGGAAATGTGATGCAATTACTCATTTGTTGCCACTGGCTTATTTTTAGCACTTTAGGTGTGGATGGATCTCAGCCTTCATATACTCCTCCTGTTTGTTTCTTTCCCTTATTGTCAAGAGTCTGACAATGGCTTGCCTGCACATTATTAGCCTTGTGATTTTTCTTCTGGAAGAAATAAAGGTCAAACATCCCCCTAAACCAGGGAAGTATTTTCAAATCAATAAAGCGGGATTCAAATAGCTAAAAAAAAAAAGGTTGAGTGTTTCATCTGAGTGTTTCACTGTGTACACCAGAATGTTCTCCTTTTCAGTTTCCAACACTATTGGCACATACCAAACAATTTATTTGCCTTTTGAGATTTTTCTAATAAAATGAGAGAAGGAATATTACAGTAATGGATACACTGAAGACATAAAGCTTGAATTATATTGATAGTCCATTGGCCAATTAAAAATAAAAATAAAAAACTATGATATTTCACTTTACAGAAATCTGAACATTACAGGCAAGTAGTTGCTAGGTCAAAGTTTATGAAATGTATTTACTGAGGGTAGAATGCCATTCTGTTTTTTTAAAGAATTGGAGGACTTCATTTCTTTCTTTTTTTTTTTTTTTTTCCCTGCAGTACTGGGGATTGAACTCAGAGGCGTTCTACCTCCAAGCTATACCCCCAGTCCTATTTTTTTTTTTTTATTTTTTATTTTTGAAACCGAGTCTCACTAAGTTGCAGGGTGCCTCACTAGGTAGCTGAGGCTGGCCTCAAACCCAGATCCTCCAGTCTCAGCCTCCCAAATGCTGGGATTACAAGCGTGCGCCACCACACCCAGCTCTAGAATGCCATTCTTAAAGAGTTAGAATTTTATATTGTTTGTCATTTTAAAATTCAAGCTTCAGTTAAGATGTGAAGCACACCATTTTTATTTTTGTTTCAGTAGTAGGCTGTGAAAATATCAGAATTTCTTTGATAAGTCTGCAATTTTTTTTTTTTTTTGCAGTACTAGGGATTGAACTCAGGAGCATTCTACCTCCGAGCTATACCCCCAGCTTTATTTTGAAACCGAGTCTCACTAAGTTGCGGAGTACCTCACTAGGTAGCTGAGGCTGGCCGCGAACCCGGATCCTCTGGTCTCAGCCTCCCGAATGCTGGGATTACAAGTGTGCACCACCACGCCCGGCTCAGTCTGCAATTTTTAAATTGGTATTTATTGTAAAAAGAAGAGCGACAGCTATTGGGTCCTATTATTTTTTTAAAAAAATCTAATTTTTTTGTGTTTTAGTCCATTTGTCCATCTTAGCTGCTATAATAAAGTGTCATAAATTGGATTGCTTATAAATAACAAAAATTTATCTCTCACTTTTCTGGAAGCTGAGAATCCTAGGATTCGGGCACCAGAAAACCCAGTAGTTGGTCAGGGCCCACTCCAGGTTCATAGATGACAATTTCTCACTGTCTTCTCAGTTGGAGAAAGGGAAAATGCCCTCCCCTAGACCTCATAACCTAATCATCATTCTAAAGTTGCCAGCTCCTAATACCATCACCTTGGCAGTTAAGACTTCAACATATATATTGGGGAATGGGGGAGGCACAGACATTCAGACCATAGGATTATATTTTACAAAAAGTTCTACCAATGAGCATTTCCACTGAAGTTAGGGTTAATAATCATGCAAATCTTTACCTCAGTATATTATAGAATGGTATTATACACTTTGTCTTGAAAAACTAAACATAACTGTGAATTTTACTTGAGAAGGGTACAGGAAGAAACATCTGGATAACTATTTAATTCGCATTAAAATTGATTTTCTTAGGTATTTGTCATAGTGATGAGAAGCTGGCGAGCACAGTGGGTGTACATGTATCTGTTTAAAACCATGCATTCCTTTAATTTGGGAATATGCCCTCAAGTGGAATTGCTAGATCATATGACAATTCTAATATTAAAATTAATTCTTTTTTGAGGAACTGCCATAATGTTTTCCAGAGTGGCAACAATTTTGTATTCCTTCTGCAATGCACAAAATTTCTAATTTTTCCACATCATTGCCTAAACTTGCCATTTTTTTTTCATTTTGGGCATGTGGCATGCTTTTTCTTTCTTCCTTTTTTATTATTGGTGCATTGTAATCATACATCTTTCTTAGGTACAAACTGATAAAGGCATACATGCTCACAGTTCTCATTTAACCCCTTCCCCAATTCCCACCCCACTCCCTCGCCCTCCCTCCTTCTCAAGTTCAGTTTAGTGATTGACTTTGATTTATTTGTGAAAGTACATCATGTGTATTAGGGTAAACTTGCCATTTTTAACAAAAATAATAGCCACCCTCATGAGAATGAAGTGGTATCTTAATAGGTTTCTGGTTTGTATTTTACTAATGATTCATGATGTCTATAGTATCTACTTGTTTATTGGCTATTTGTATATTAACAAGTAAATATAAAAATATCAAATGTCTGTTGGACCATTTGCCTATCTTTAATCAGGTCGTATTTTTTTTGTTGAGTTATTAGGAGGTCTTTGAATATTCTGGTTATTAATTTCTTGTCATATATACAATGTGCAAAAATTTCTCTCATTCTGTATTTTGACATTTCACTGTTAATTGTGTCCCTTTAAAAGTTTTAATTTTGATGACTCCGAAAGTATCAATTTTAATCTGATTTGTTACTTTTAATTTAAAAGTTTTTAATTTTTTTTGTATTGGAAGTTGAACTCAGAGGCATTCTACCTCTGAGCTATACATTCAGCCATACTTTATTTTTTATTTTGAAACGGGGTATTGCTAAGTTGCTGAAGGACCTCCTTAAGTTGTTGAAGCCAGCCTTGGACTTGCAATTCTCCTGTTTCAGTCTCTCAAGTACTGGGATTATGGGCATGTCCTACTATTCCTGACTAAAGTTTTAAATTTTGATGAAACCCAACTTATCACTTTTTTCTTTTGTTTCCTATGCCTTTGTTGTCATATCCAAGAAATCATGATCAAATCAAACATGTTGCTTTTCTCCATGTTTTCTTCTTAAAGTTTTATTGTTTTAGCTATTACATTCAGGTTGTTCATTCATTTTGAGTGAATTTTGTATATGAAATATGGTAAGGTATGGACATTTTACTGATGGAAAAACTTAGATTCTTAGTCTTGAAATAATGTACCCTAAATTGGTAAAATTTCTTATCAGATAAGTGATAGAACTATAACATCAAGTTTTTTCCACTTCTTTTTACTTTCATTCTTTTTTTTTTCTCATCTTTCTTTGTTAGAAATGGACTTTAGGGAAGCTGCAAGTAAAAAGAAAACCTTGTGAAACCGAAAGTAACTGGGCAAGGCAATTTAGTTTTGTACAGAAGGGTGCATGCACACTGGAAGCCAGTCTCCTCAGCCTTTTATTTCCTACTTTGAAGGCCACTACGCTATTCCCCATTGGCTGGAATATGGCTTTTACAATTTAATCTAGTTGGCTAGTTTTCACTGGGCAGATTTTACAAAAGAAGAAACATGAAACCAGTACATCAGAGAGTGGGACATGTACAAGTTACAGAATGGAAACCTAAGCTACAGTTACAAATGGAAGCCTGCCAGTTTCTATGTGATCTTGTAAATTAGATAGAAAAAAATTACTTTCCTTTCTTATACCTTCTTCTTTTTTTCCCTAGTATTTTCTCTATGAGACCAAAGTTTGAGATAAATTTGAGATACTTGAAATATATAACTCTAAGGTTCTTTTTACCTCTAGGATTCTAAGCTTTATTTTCTTACTGAATAACTCTCCTCAATATCCATTATAATAATTGTCTTTTAGATTTAATATAAGAAAACATTTTACTGCAAAATGTAAAACTACTTTTTCCCCAACAGCTAATGCTCTAAGATATTTTTCTTTCTTACATTCTGGTAATCTTCATGGCAACAATTCCTTTTTAGATATAAATCTTTATCTGAAAAATTTTCTTAGATTTTAGTAAATGACCTGAGAAGAGACATGGGGGGAGCTTCCACTGTACCACTGTTTGAGTAGAAGATTAAGAAAACAACCTTAAGAAGAAAGGCAAAGTGCAACTCCTTGTAAGTAAAAAAGAAAAAGAAAAAAAAAAAGAAAGGAAAAAAGAAAAAATGCTGGGTGGAAAAGGTCATATCAATAGAAAAATTCTTTCCCTAAACCAATAACTCATTTTGAATGGCAGCACAGGAGTTCTGAGTCAGAAAGGGTGAAGAATTAGGCCACTGGATTTTGACTTTGAGCTGAGGAAAGAAGGAAACCACTGCAGGGTTTTGAGCTGAAGTGTGATATATCTGACTTTGCTTTGGAAAGAGTCTTGCTTGCTTCTGTGCTGACCAGAGCAGAGACAAAAGTGTGAAAGTAGTGAAACCTGTTCAAAATCTAATCCAAGAATCTCAGAAGTGACGGTGGTTTGGAGTAGAGAGACAGTGCTAAAAATTGATCTACACCCCCGTACACACACACACGCACGCACGCACACCATACATACACCATATATATATGCCCATATATATATGGGCATCCACAGCGCTTTTTGAAACAGGGTCTTGCTAAGTTGTTTGGGATGACCTTGAACTTGTGATCTTCCTGACTCAGCCTCCAGAGTTGATGGAATTACAGGCATATGCCACTGTGTCAAGCTTGATTCTACATATATTTTTTTTGGTACTGGGGATTGAACCCATAGGCATTCTACCTCCAAGCTACACTCCCAGCCATATTTTGTTTTTCTTGGAAACAGGGTCTTTCTAGGTTGATGAGAGTCTCACTACTTGCTGAAGCTGTTCTCAAATTTGCTATCCTCCTGTTTCAACCCCCCTCCCTGCCAACTGAGGACTGGGATTACAGGCATGTGCCACCACACCTGGCTTCTACATATATTTTAAAGGTAGAGTCAGTAAGAGTTCTTGTTGGTTTAGACAGCAAAAAAGAGGAGTTAAGGTTGACTTCAAGGTTTTTGTCTTCATCAACTTGAAGAAAAGAGTCAACATTGGTTGAGATGGGAAAGACAGTAAACAGACCAGTTTTGAGGAGGAAAGAATAGAAGTCCACAGTGGAATATGTGAAGTTTGAGATGTCAATCAGTCATCAAAATAAAAATGTCAAACAATAGTGGAAATATGAGCTTGGATTTCAAAAAAGAGAAAGCATTAGATATATAAATTTATGAATTTTATATATATATATGTATATATATATATATATATATATACATATATATATATAATCTCAGCAACTTAAAAGAAAAAGTGAGAGGAAAGTGTATAACTAGAAAAAAGGACCAAAAATTGATCTCTGAAGTACTCTAATGTTAAAATTCCAGAAAACTAAAAGAAATAGGCTAGGGAGTTGAAAAGAATCAATAATTAAATCAGAGGACCCCTAAGAGATCATTTTATTCCAGAAGCTAAGTGAGGAAGGTGGCTTATAAACAACAGAACTAATTTCTCACAGTTACGAAGGCTGGAAGTTAGAGTTAGGTGGCCTGCGTAACTGGATTGGCATGGGGGCTCTGTTCTGGGTTGTAGACTGATAATTCATTGTATCCTCACCCAGCAGATAGACACTGAGAGAGTTTTCTGGAGTCTTCTTTGACAATACATGTGATGAGCTATCTACTGAGAAAGCTCATTGGAGACTCGTTACTCAGAGGCCCTACTGGAAGTTTGTTATATAGGCATCCTGTATAACATATAGTATGTTAATCATCATATAACATATATAACATGTGCCTATGCACATATTAAGACCAGATCTGTAGAAGGAAAGCAGGTGTTCATCCTGAACCACACTGTCTGCACAAACACTGTAGGCAGTGAGTCATTTTTATCAGGGAATTGTTGCCGTCTTTCTGAAATGCAAGTTTCTGGAGACACCAGCCAAGGGCCAGTTTTGCAAGCAGGTCTTTTCAAAGGATAACAATCTTGAGTCTGCTCTGTTAAATCTTTTCTGTATATCAGAAGATATTAAAGGCCATGTGAGAGTAGTCATTTTATTTCAACAACTCTCAGGCATAGGAAATGGAGAGTTGGATTTAAGGTAGGTAGCAGCATTGCAGGTGAGTACAATGAATCAACAGAACTGCAAGGGAGTTGAGAATGCATGGAAGGGAGTATTATAAATCAATGATAAAATTTAAATTAGATAATGAGGAAAAAGAGGACATCAATGGATTGGTGGATGGATGATTGAAAAATTGAACATAAGGCTATTGTGCTTTGTTGAAACAATCCTGTTGAAGGATTGTTGGAGATAGAGAACTAGAGAGAGGAAATGGGAATACTACGTGGTGGTTACAGGAGGGATGCATGACTCTGGATCATGGAAGCAATGTAGCTATTGATAAATAAAAGGTCTAGGGTCCACCCATCAGAGTAGTTACTGAGATAGGGTAAAGAGCAGAATTATTAAAGGAAAGAAGGTTTAGGAATGTAGAATACAGAGTATTGTAAAGCCCATCTATGTGGATACTACAATCACCAAAAATTAAGACAGGAGCAGTGTTAGGGAGGATGACAGGAGCCAGAAGCTAATGCTTGAGAAATGAGGAGAATGGCTGGGGAATTGGTTGATGACAAAATGATGAAGTATAGGGAGTGACATGTCTGGTAACCTAAGATTAAGGAGGCAGGAGTGACAGTGACTCAATGAGAAGAGCTCATTGAGAAGAGCTTCACCTCTGAGCTCAGCACAATGAAGAAGAGCCATTGCTATGGAGGGTAGGGGTACAGAGTCCCAGGGAAAGCAGGCTTCCTCTGTATGTATCAAGAAGGGGAATGAAATGCTGAGAGATGTTGAAGATAGAGATCTTTGCTCATTATGAACTTTAATTTCCAGAGACACAGCAGAAAATTTTTTGAAAATAGGTGTTTTTCTATGGGAGGGGATAGTGGTGAGGAAGAAAAATTACCTTAGAACCATATAGGAAATAAAGTATGGGACTCCCCCAGTAAGGGCTTGTAAAGCCTGGAGTTTGGAAACCAATTGTTGATCCTTAAAGTCCTTTTCACCATTTCTCCCCCAAATTCTACAAGGTCCAACATGCAAATAGTAGTCTTTGGCCTGCCTTCCTGCTCCTACGTTCCTATGGTATTTATGTACCCTGTCCCGCTCCAGACTTTTGCTACTCATTGGACCATTTTTTTCAATGTGAGTTATATTTTTGATAGTTACAGAATATATGTCTTTATCACACCAATTAAGCAGTAAGTGCCATGGAGTTTACGTATGAGTGCTTACTATGTTTAGACCCTTAGATAAGCATATTATATAGATTATCTCATCCAATATGCATAACAGCCCTATGAGGTAGACATCATAATATATTATCCCCATTTTGCTGAGGGGACCGAGAGGAACAGAAATGTTAACAAACTTGCCCAAGGTTCTGGCTCCTTGTGTGAGCTGAACAAGTTATAAATGTTCTGTGCTTCAGTCTTCTCATCTATAAAATGGGAAGAATAATGGTATCCACTTGTTTAGAGTGCCATGGACATGGTGGCTCATGCCTGTAATCCCCATACTTGGGAGACTGAAACAGGAAGATCACAGGTTTTAGACCAGCCTGAACAACTTACTGAGGCTTTCGGGAACTTAGCAAGACCTTGTTTCCAAATTAAAAAATAAAAGTAAAAATAGGACTGGAAGTGTAGCTTGGAGGTAGAATGCTCCTGGCTTCAATTCCCAGCACCAAAAATAAATAAATAAATAAATACATAAATAAATAAAGTGCTCAGAAAAAAAATAAATAAAGTATGGGAGGTAAGGAATGACCTTGAGAGACTGAAAGTTCTCATGTTGACTGGCATAAGTGATAAATGGCACAATGAGATTAGTTTTGGTAGATTCAAGGAAGTTAGTGGTTATTGTTTGGAGATTAGTGGATAGGTGGTATATGTGATTTTCCTGACGCCTTTAATAAAGCTGAGGAAATCCACAATGGTTGGATTTTATTTTTGAACTGATGATCTGACTGATGATGGAGGCAGAAGCCCTGAAGTGGGAGGGATCCTTATCTCAGGAGAGGAGTTCAGTCAGTTCTCTCTGAACTTCTCTTGGGGAAAGATTATTTTATCTAGTTATCTGATCTTTGATTAGCCTCTCAGCCATGGAGAGACCACTCTGCAACTTCGATCTTTAGCCATTCTTTGTTCTTTAAACACGTAAAAAAAATGATAGCACTTTATTTATACAAGAAAGATAATGTAGATCTGTGTTATAAATATTTCTAGAGATGAATTTGAAAGCCTGAAATACACAAGTAGAACAGTAATCCCAAGAGAATGGTGTCCATTTTCCTTGATGTCAACTCCTTGATGTCACTGGAGAAACAAGGTCCTTAAAGAGGTAGAAAATCTTAAAAGGAGACAGAAACAGAAGTTACTTTCTTAGAGAAACTTGCTAGGGAGATTTTATGGTCAAATGTAAGTTGTTCACATGTATTTGAAAAAGAATATAACAAACTCTACAACCAAACCAGATAAAATAATTATATAAGAAGTTTAAAAAAAAAACAAATATTACTTTTAATCAGTTTTGTGTCTTTCTTTGTACAGTCAGTCAGTCCTCTATATTTTTCTCAGGGAAAAATGAATTTGGCATTTTAGAGACAGATAATTTTTTTCTGATGTTTTAAGCTCATCCTGGCTATGAATAGAAACTATCCATTAAAAAAATTGTTTTTACTTTATAACTACATATAATTACAGTGGTAAAGGTTAGTGTAGCTGCAGTATTCCCAAGGAGCAAAATTTGGGTCTAAAAACAATTGTCTAATTGAATAAAGGTTTATTTATTTCACATAATTCAACCTGTGACTATTACCCCTGTGTTTTATAATATTTTTACATTATACCAAGTCACCTAGCACAACAAGAATAATTCTAGGAAGCAAAATATATCATTGAATTTATTCATTTAGGCTGTTTCTAACTATTTCATTTGCTTTCCAGTAAGAAACATCACTGTTAATAATTTTCTAGTGGGAAATTGTATTACATGCTGCAGTTTGCCAGCATTATATGAAAGTGGCTTCTTTTCTATTTATTTATGTATTTGTGTATTTATTTATTTATTTGGTGCAATTTAATTATACATCATAGCAAAATTCAAAGTGATACATTTATATATGCACACAGTGTCTATTGGTCTTCTCCTAACCCCATCCCACTACCCTCTCTTCCCTCCCGTATATACTAGTAAGGTTGGTAGTGATACCTTCAGATATAGACATAAATTTATTTGCTCTGTTTCCTTCTTTAAGTCTCCTTTTTTCCCCTTTATCTCCTCTCTCTGATTTCCTTCCACTATTCTACTGATCTCACTCCTTATTATCATGAAGTTCCTCTTTCCTCTTTATTTTCTCTTTAGTTTCCACGTGTAAAACATATAAACCTTGACTTTATGAGACTGTCTGATCTCACTTAACATAATATTCTCTAGTTCCATCCATTTTCCTGCAAATGACATAATTTTGCTCTTTATTATGACTGAGCAAAACTCCATTGTGTGTATGTACCACATTTTCATTACTCATTCATCTGTTGATGGACATCCAGGCAAATGGGGCTATGGTTTTCTCTCACCATTAATTAACTCATGATTATTTCTGAGGATTTTTCTTAGGTCTAGGATTCCAGAAAGCACTGAGCCTAGTTTTAATATTTAGAGGTGTGAAAGATGCATAAATCTATCCTAACACACCATGGGTTGATTTTGAAAAGAGGAGTTCTAGGCTGAGTGAGTAGGGTATGGCAGTAGACGGACTGGACTTAAATCCTGGCTCTGTCACTTAGTATCTGTGTGACTGTGGCCAGGACACTTAACTATTTTGGAACTTGGTTTTTTTGAAAAAATGTATATGTCAAAGAATTGTTGTGAAAGCTTAGACATACTATGTGGTACATACACACTCACTATTTATTACAAAGATTTGTATCAATCATAGGACAACATATCGAATTTCTTCTCAAGTTGAAAAATTTCGGTTCTCTTTTCCTTTTGTTTTTTAAGTGGAAAAAGTCATTTTTGTTTCTCTCTTCCCCATTTAAACCTTGAGCATTGACAGTTTTGTCCCCTGGAGTACATCTCTTTTGTGACTTGTCTGACATTTCCATTAAAACAGCTATTTTGATGCCTCTGAGCTTCTTTTCTGTGCGTATAGTATTAGCTGGAGGGTTCGTCACTGTGGCTGCTCTAATGTGATGTAACAACCCGTTTGGTTTGGAGCCAAGGCCATCATTTGATGACAGTATCACTTGTATGAACATTCCCATTTGCTTTTCTAGTAAAGACATGTGGCATCTAATTCCATGTTTGTTTGTTTGTTTTAATCCCAAAGGAAAAAAATGTTTTTAGCTTCTAACAAATCGACCTTTATGCTCTATCTAAAGTGAAAAGTGGATGCTGTTAGTTTTAAGGTTTGTTCTGTTTTGAAGTTTCATGGGAAAAATCAGCAATATATGATTTTTCTAAGGCACAAAAATACAGTAACTTCATTGTTTCTTTGTGAGAAATGAGGAGAATGGTTGCCAGGAGACAAAAATGAATCAGTGTACTATATTAAAAAAAAAAAAATTCCACTAGCTACTAAAACCAAACCTACACAAAGGAAATATTCACAGGAGCATTTCCCAATGGCCAGAGCCTTTCATTTGTTTGTACACACCAATAAAACTTGTCTAGAAGATAAAACCAGATATTTTATGTCTACACATATTTTGGGGATAAAAGACATTGGAATGTCCTCTTTTAAACTCATTTATTTATTTATTTAATATTTTTTTATGAATGCACTGTAATTATATATCAGTGAGATTCAAAGTGATACAAACATATATACACACATCACTTGGTGTATTTCTCTCCCTATCCTATGCCAACTTCTGGTCTAGGACACCTGACTTCATCTCCGTTCCAGGCAGTTTATAAGGACTGTGACCCCAATGAGGATGGAAGAAGACCATGAAGCTGCCTGTGTGGACCACGGAAAGGTGGAGCTAAGGCTTGATGGGAGGCCACCCCCATAGCTGCCCCTGAATAAGGGCACCCAGCAGCTGCTGGACGCTGTGGAGCAGTGGAAGCCACAGCTTCTTGACACCATTGCCACCTATGAGGAAGAAAATAGAATGCCAGATCAATAAAATACTTTTGGTGCTCTGGTAACACCTTTGCCCAAAACAAAGTTGAGTATATCCTAAGGTGGACATATTGCAGGGATCGACTATGCAGTCAACTATTGGAGAATTCTGGCTACAGGTGTATGTAGTTAAGATCATCACTAGAGAATATCCCCATCATGCTCCTCCAAGCCATGAGGATTGTGACTGTACAAATTACTAGGGGGGGCATGAGAAAATTGGACAAATGATACTAAAGCTAGAAGGGACAAGTGTAATCTGCCCGACTCAGAGCCCATTCAACAGTTCTGTGTGGCCAGTGAGAAAATTTGACAGTCCCTGGTGCATGACAGTACATGATCAGGAGTTAAAGTGACAGAAGCCTTGCATGCATGCAGCCATACTCATCATATCAGAATTGATGGTCATCTATCACATGAACTGGGGCAGTTCCATTAATATTCCAGTCAGCGTTCTTGCAGCTATAATCTGAAAGGTTGACCATGTAACTTAGAGGAAAGAACATTTATTTTCTTACGGTTTTGAGTG
Source organism: Graphiurus murinus (assembly GCA_004027655.1). NCBI lineage: Eukaryota > Metazoa > Chordata > Mammalia > Rodentia > Gliridae > Graphiurus > Graphiurus murinus. The sequence continues at coordinate 60,548 of PVLC010004234.1, forward strand.
TCAGAATATGTGAAGCTGGGGACCAGATCTCAGGGCATGGCAGTGGGAGGCTGGGGGAGAGCATATGGGCTGTGCTTCTCATGTCATGGCAGCCTGAATCAAGAGAGCAAGCCAGGGGAGGAAGAACCATATATATCATCTCCAAGACCATGACCTCAGGGAACTTCTCCTCCAACCATACCCTATTGGCCTGATAAGTACCACCTAGGTAAATCCATTACAATGGATTTATCCATTTATGGGATTACAACCTTCCTGACTCAATTAAATCAACTTTAGACACCAATTTACAAGCTGTTCAAGAGGCTGTTCTGTATCTAACCATAACATTTATGTTGTAGAGTTGGCAAATGCCTTTTTCTCCATGACATTACTCCAAAAAAGCCAAAAACAATTTGCTTTTACTGCAGGAGGGCACTTGTGGGCCTTTTAGGTATTACCCCAAGGATATTTGCATATTCCTACCTTGTGTTGGGTAGTCTACCGGGGATTAACCTTTTGGCTACCCCAATGGACAGCACAAGATTTGTTGATTGGGTACCACTCTGTGGATCAGGAAGATGTGGGAAGACCTTTGGAAACAGGACCTCTGAGAAGAATCTTTACTATACATCATGTTCTGGGTCATAGGCCTTAGCAGGGCCCCAGTAACGATGCTGCTGATGCTTTAGTGAAAGTTTGGGCACTACCCCCAAAGCCCTTGTCAGTAGCCCTGTGGTTACATAAGAATCTAGAACATGTAGGTGCCTGCACCACAGGGCTTGTAGCACAGTGGTGGGATGGCCTCTTACACTCAAGCACAAGATTCTGTACATCAGTGTCCTTGGTGTGCAGAACCACCAGCAGCAGGTACAGCAAGCCTTAATAGAGATAAATGCATAGGTACAGGCTATTTAAGACTTACAGAAAGACCTGCTTACAACCTGGTGGATCTCCCTGGATTCTTCCTGAAGATGAATATTGACTATCCTCCCCGTATGACTGGAGAACTAATAGTCACCTGTTGCACTCTCTATTGCTGTTGTAGTCTTTGGGGTCAATGAAATGCTCTCTGGGTCAAGTTGCACAGTACCACCCTATAAGGAGTGGAGTGTGGGCCAAGAGGAATTACAGGCCAGTGGTGGGCTAAAGATGTGCACTTGGTTGTGTGGTCAGGACTGAGCAAGATATAACACACCTGTCCACAATGGTGTGGATGTGTGCCATTTTTGCCCAGAACCCTTTTAAGAAACAGATCTGTAGAATAAAGCTGTTTGTTCTCCTCCTGTTGGCAACTCTGTGTGCTTTCTTCTCTCTTGGGACCTTAGTCCTGAAATCTTCCCTGCAGCCTCAGCTGGCCCCTGAGTGGGTCCTCAAAACCCAGGTAACCCATGACTTTCATGATCATGGGTTTCAGGTGTTTGGGGAGTAGCTTGCAAAGAGTTGGTGAATAGTCATCCTGGCTCAGGCATAGGTGCTCCAGAATTTGGTCAAACATGGGCCTCTGGGTGGGATCAATAGTCAACAACTGACGGATGATGCTTTGTGCATAGGTGGAAAGGTGAAAGGGCATCTCATACCTTGCCTGCTAGACCTGGGCTTTCAGCTCCTCAAAGGTGGTGCTGTTAAAGGGAGGTGGTTTGTGACCATAAAGTATAAGTAGACACCTAGGCCCCAGATGTCCACCTTTGGGCCACCTGGTATAGCTCCAGGGTCCAGAACTGGAGATTACCACAGAATGCCTTCATGTTGTGCCTGGCCATGACCCTGCAGCTCAACCCAAAGTTGATGACTTTGACATTACCTTCCTGGTCCAGCAGGATGTTCCCTGGATTCAGGTCTCTGTATGTGATGGCTTTCTCATGACAGTAGCAGACTGCACACAGGACCTGCTTGAACTGCTGCTAGGCCTCCTTCTCCTGAATGCCAGTGAGGAGGTCTCACCTGTGCAAATGCTCATCACCAGGTAGACATAGTTGACAGTGTCTATAATCTGAAACAGTGGGGCCATGATTGAGTGTTCCACAGTCCTCATTATATCCATTTCAGATAGAATCAGGGGGAGCTTATACCTGTCCTTAGGCATGACTTTCACAGCCACCTCTGTCCTGATGAGGATATGGTGGGCTAGTTTGACCTGCACAAATGTGCCCTTGCTGATGTGAAAACCATACCTGCCAGCCTGGAATCCTATAGTCAGCAAAAGTGTCCTTCCTATAGGAGGGGGAGTTGGAGGCATTCCTAACAGCCTTCATCCCTCCACACTACTGTAACAAAATACCGTAGGCTGGGTAATTTATTAACAATTTATTAGCAGCTGAAATTGACCTCTGCAGTTCTGGAGGGTAGCAAGTCTAAGGTCAAGACCCCAGGATATTCAGTGTGTGCAGAGGACAGCTTCCTCCTTGCAACATGGTACCTCCTTGCTGTGTCCTCACATGCTGGAGGGGTAAAGGTTGAACTCTATCTCAAGCTCTTTCCTTTTTTCCTGTTTCATCATTCTTTTATTTTGTGGTGGTGGGGATTGAACCATGGACACTTTACCACTGAGCTCTATTCCCAGCCCTTTTTAAAAACATTTTCAGAGATGGCATTGCTAAGTTTCTCAGGCTGGCCTCCAACTTGTGATCCTCCTGCCTCAACCCAGTGAGTAGCTAGGATTACAGGCTTGTGCCACTATGTCTGGCTACTATATTTACATTTTAAAACTGTGTGTATATGTAGTCCTGGAGATTGAACCAGGGCCTTGTGCATGTCAGACAAATACCGTGAGGCTCCAATGGAGATGATAACCATATGTTCTTGGTTCAAGCTTCTCTTTATTATACCTTTCTCTCTCTCTGTATCTCTCCCTCTCTGGGACCGAGGATGTTACCCAAGCAGTAATAGTAACAGTGACAGTGACAGTAACAGTAATCGTTCTCTTAACCCTGACAGTAACCGTCTCTCTGGGCGCAATCGTCTCTCTCACCCCACTCTCATTCTCCGTAGCCATTCCTCGCAACAGTAGTCATCCATCCCACCATCATCCTCACCGACCATTCTCTCTGACTATCCTCCGACCATTCTCCAACTATTCTCCTACTATCCTCTCCATAAGGCGAGAGGTGGAGGCTCTTAAAGACACACAGGGCTTGAGCCACGAGGTGCCTGCATACAGCCCTCACCTGGGCAGGCCACGAGCTGGGCGTGCTGGTGCATGCACTCTAGCATGGCGCAGCCCTAGGATGTTACCACCTGCAACCGCTCCTGGCACTCTGCCAGGCACCATCTAGAGGCGAGGTCTCTCTGGGCCTGCCGGGCTAAGACCCCAACAGGTCTCAATAAGTTGCTGAGGGCCTCACTAAGTTGCTGAGGCTGGCCTTGGACCTGTGATCCTTTTGTCTCAGCCTTCCAAATACTGAGATTACACTTACATGCCATAACACCAGCAATAAGTGCTTTTGTCTAAAGCTACATGTCCTTAGATGTGAGCCTAGAGCTTGGAGCCTCATGGCCTAAGCACCTCCTGAAGGCCCCACCTCTCAGTACTTTTGCATTGGGGTTGAAGTTTCAGCAGCCATTTTGGAGGGGCACACACCTTCAAACTACAGTGTCAGATAAACAAGAGCCAAGGGAGTTGGTCACTAGATGTGTCCTGCATGAGGAGAGTTCTTTAGATTGAACTGAAAGGCATTAGACAGGAACTCAGAGATGACACTTCAGGAGCTTTCTTAAGACTTGTTGAGGTGGCTGCCAATCTTCAGGATGATGCTGAGCAGCCACGGGCCAGATCCAGGCGTCTGGGAGCATGTGATATAGCCAAGCATCACTGGTGCTGCTCCAGCAGGCTGGCATTCTAGTGACTCAGCCACTCTAGTTTGTGCTCCAGCTCCTTGGGTCAACACCCAAGCACCAGCAGCTCCTGTGGCACTGCCATGATGTGGTTGACTCTTGCAGGTACTCCACACCTGGCCCAGAGGCTCCGAGGAGATGGCCATGGTCACCACTGGCATGCTGCCTGCTGAGCCTTAGGCCCTGGCTGTGTGGTAGTGGTGATGAGTATGTATGAAAAAATTAAACTTTGCAAAATATGTATCAGCTTTCAGAGAACATTTACTGTAGTGCATACATATTAACTCATATAGAACTTAAACCTTGTTTAAAGAACTTAAACTTTGTTTAAATTATTCAATAATTGGATCTTAAAATCAGCATAGAATACTCTACATATAAGAATCCATCTGTAAGTCTGAACTTCACCTAAATGTCTAGTATCAAATGCATGAATGTCAAGTTATTTATAATCCTCAAAATTTTCCATTTGAAATTTTATAACAGTTGCACCAGAAGCCCAGTGAAATTCAATGAACAAGTTACAAGTCTACTTGTAACTTTCTTTGTAAAAATTTCTTAATTTTTAAAATTAAAATTTATTTTAACTGATACACAAAAATTTAAAACATTACATATCTATGAGATAATATAATTTGATACATGTCTATATTGTATAATGTATAATATTTAAATCAGCATAAGAATACCTATCTCCTCAAACATTTGTTATAATTTAGGGTGAAAACACCCAAATTCTTTTCTCCTATCTTTTTGAACTATACAGTGCAATCATTATCTATAGTCACCTTACTGCACAGTAGTACATCAGAACTTCATATTAATTTTTTTTTCGGTGGTTGTACTAGGGATGAAATCCAGGGGTGTTCTACCCTGAGCTATATCCCCAGACCGATTTATTTATTTATTTTCATATGTAAAAATTTCCGTTTATTTTTTATTATTTTTTATATAATAATAATTGGTGTATTGCAAACATACATCTTTGTTAGGTACAAGCTGATAAAGGCATATATGCACACACTTCTTATTTAACCCCTTCCCCAATTCCCACCCCACTCCCTTGTCCTCCCTCCTTCTCAAGTTCAGTTTAGTGATTGACCTTGATATATTTGTGAAAGTACATCATGTGCATTAGGGTGTCCCCCCCACTCCCTGTCCATCCCCTTCAACTAAGTCAACTTCTTTGCTTATCGAGGGTCTCTCCTTTTTCATCTGGAGACCTTCTTATGCCCCATCTTCTCCCTAGCATCCGCATATTAGGAAGAATATATGCTTTTTTACTCTTTGTGACTGACTAATCTCACTTAACATAATGTTTTCCAGTTGCATCCATTTCCCTGCAAATAACATGATTTTGTTCTTCTTTATGGCTGAGTAAAATTCCATTGTGTACATATCCCATAGTTTTGTAATCCATTCATCTGTCGACGGACATCTTGGCTGGTTCCATAGTTTGGCAATTGTGAATGGTACAGCTACAAACATAGATACACATGCGTCAGTCTGATAGTTTGGTTTCCATTCTTTTGGGTAGATAGCCCAGAAGTGATATTGCTGGATCATATGGTAGGTTCATTCCCATTCATCTGAGGATCCTTCATACTGTTTTCCAAAGTGGTTGCACTAATTTGCAATCCCACCAACAATGTATTAGGGTTCTCACTTTTCCACACCCTCGCCAGCATTTGTTGTTGTTTGTGTTCTTGATGATTGCCATTCTGATTGGAGTTAGGTGAAATCTCAAGGTAGTTTTGATTTGCATCTCTCTGATTGCCAATGATGTGGAACATTTCCTCATATATTTATTGGCCATTTGTATTTCTTCTTTTGTGAAGTGTCTATTTAGATCCTTTGCCCATTTTTTGATTGGGTTGTTTGTTTTCTTAGCTGTGATTTTCTTGAGTTCTCTGTATATCCTAGATATTAGTCCTCTATTAGAAGAGTAGCTGGCAAAAATTTTCTCCCACTCTGTGGGCTCTCTGTTGAGGTTCATGATTGTTTCCTTTGCTGCACAGAAGCTCTTCAGTTTAATGCAATCCCATGTATTGATCTTCCTTTGAGTTGCTTGTGCGTTGGGGGTCTTATCGAAAAAGTTTTTACCTGTGCTTATGTGTTGAAGTGTTGGTCCTATGACCTCTTCAAGTAGCTGCAAGGTCTCTGGCTTAACTTTCAGGCCCAGACCTTTTTAAATTTTACTTTGAGACAGGGTCTTATGAAATTGCTCAGGTTGGTCTCAAACTTGTGATCTTCCTGCCTCAGCCAAATTCTAGAATTATAGACATGTGCTACCATATCTAGAACTAATTCTTAAAGTAATGGGCAAATTATATTACTCCCATTTTTCAGATAAGGTTATTGAAGCTCAGAGAATTTAGATAATTTGTCCAGGCCATAAAGAAATTTGAGAAGCAGAGATTTCAAATCATATGTATCTTCTAGATCCAAATCTTATATTAATTCCCTCTGTATAGAGTGGTTTCTATAGCTTTGAATATACCCCGAAGTTCATAAAACAATTTCTTCCTCCAAAAATTATTTATTATGTGCTAGAACATATTCTATACACTGGAGAAGAAGTAGAGAATTGACCAGAAAAAAAAACTTTTGCCTTCATTCTGGTCAATTCTCTGCTTCCTTTTCAAAGCTTGGAATATTTCTTGGCACATTACAAGGATAGAGACTTGAGTGGCTGGAATTGGAGACATACACTAGCTGCTTTTATCTTTGGCACACCAAATATCTAGATTCTGGTCTTCATTACAGTGGGGGATCCCTGAAATTACATAGAAAGTTTGCTGGTTATATGTATTTGAGTGTTTATGGGGAAGCAGAACATGGGTAGAAGATTTATAGATCAATACGTTTCTTAAAAGTAGCAATGATCCCCAAAATTCAAAGAAGACAATTAAAGATTGCTTTTTTGAACTGAACTAATTTTTTCTTTCCCTGATAACACAAGAAGAGGCTACTGATGAAAAGTGTATAAAAATTGGTTATTCATGAAAGAAAATTGGCATTTAACAACTTTTGAAAATATGTACATCATTTATTTATTTATTATTCATTTATTTATTTATTCTGTGATGCTGGGGATCAAACCTAAGGCTTCACGCATACTAGGCAAGTGTTTTGCAACCAGGCTACATTCCCAGCCCTTTTTATTTTTTATTTTGAGACAGGGTCTTGCTATATTCTCTAGCCTGGCCTTGAACTCCTGAGTGGCTAGAATTGGAGACATCACCAGCTGCTTTTATCTTTGGCACACCAAATATCTCCATTTTTATAACATACATACATACTAATAAACTTCAGATGGGAACTTTTAATTTTTAATAGTTTAATTTCCTAGAACTTATATGTCTAATCTAAAAGACTAAAACTAAATTTAATTGATTCTTTCTTTACATATAATATTTCAGACATTTGTGAAAATACATTTACTATCCATTTTTTTGGATAAAATATGTGCTGAAAATGAAGTGATAACCACAGAAATTTACTTTTCGTTTTCATATATATATATATATATATATATATATATATATGCTATTTTTATCAGATGACCTTAATGAAAATATGAAAATATTAACTGGCACCTTCATTTGGAACATTATTCTTAAGATCTAGATTAAATGGCCATATGCTTATGTGTATGTGCAAATATATAACAACAAATTCCACTATTATGTATAATCATAATGTACCAATAAAATTAAGAAAAATATAAATTGCCAAATATGATATAAAAGAACTTATTAAATATTTCTGGGAGATTATTTCATAAAAAGTAAAAGTCAAAATTTTTTTCTTTATAGAGAAATACTCATTACAGTGAACAACTGATTATTTAAAAATGTATCTAAGCAAGAAACAAAGGCTACTAGTAAAAAAAATACAAGAAGAATTCTGTAAAACATATTACATTTTGGTTATTATGTTTCTCATTGCAACTGTTGGAAGTGTTCCACCTCCTCTGGTTGGTTATTTCTATTCAAAGTTAATGAATAGATCCAAATATATCTGTATTCAAAACTACTCATAGACCTTCTAATATTCTGAGCACAGCGTGTACTGATTTTTTTTTTTTGCTTCTTCAGAGTGAAGGTAATATTTGTCACAAGGTGAATATCTTTAAACTCCCTAAAAATAAATAAAAGCCTCATGATATGGAATTTACTTTCTTTGATCCTTGAAATGCTACTGGATACATGACATTTACTTAAGTTTTAGATACCTAGGATAATATTTTTCTCTCTGAATGTTTTAAAACTTCACTATGATTATCAAAATTGTTATTTGCATCTTATCTGGCTCCCATATCTCCTTCTACCTTGAAGTAGCACATTGGACTTGTCATTTATTTTCTTTGGTTGAGTTCTTCTCTGCTCTGTACCAAGTACTTTCTAATTTCTTTTCCTTACTGGGGATTGAGCCTAGGGGTGCTCTAACACTGAGTTTCACTCCCAACTCCCAACAATTTTTTGTATTTTTTATTTTGAGACAGGATCTCACTAATTTGCACAGGCCAGCCTTGAACTATGCGATCCTCCCACCTCAGCCTTCTGAATAGTTGAGATTACAGGTCTGTGTCACCATACCCAGCTTAATTCTTATTTTTAGTTATGTAAATTTATTTATTTACTTTTCCTTGTGTACACCAAATAGATTTTAGCCAGTCTTTCTGCTTATTGGCACCACTGTCAGCTCATGTTTTAATTGGAGAAAAAAAATTAACCTGCCATAAACTGCCCAATTATTTCAAAGGATCTATTCTTAATATATTTCTCCTCAGCTTTGGCTCAAATATAATTCATTGCTCATTTACCATAGTTTGTTCAAATTAGGCTTTCTAGTTTTATTGCTTCTAATTTTATTATTATTATTTTTTTTTGCGGTACCGGGGATTGAACTCAGGGGCATTCTACCTCCGAGCTATACCCCCAGCCCTATTTTTTATTCTTTATTTTTGAAACCGAGTCTCACTAAGTTGCGGAGTGCCTCAGTAGGTAGCTGAGGCTGGCCGCGAACCCGGATCCTCCGGTCTCAGCCTCCCGAATGCTGGGATTACAAGCATGCGCCACTACGCCTGGCTATTGCTTCTAATTTTTTATTACCCAACACATGGTTTTCACTTAGCATAAAGAGTATTAAAGTATAAATATATCCTTAGTGAAGTATAGTGGATTGAATTGTCTCTCCACCTTTATAAATATTTTCAAGTACTCCTGGTACTATGAATTTGACCTCATTTATATGAGGGCTTTGCAGGTGTAATTAAGTTAGGGATCTCAAATGAGATCATCCTTGATTAGAGTATTTATGACACACAGAGACACAAGAAAGTAGGTCATATGAGAATGGAGGCAGAAAATGGAGTAAAGTGTCTACAAGCACAGGAACAGCAAGGATCATCAGTAGCCACCAGAAGTTAGGACAGAGGCAGGAGCCTCCAGAAGGAACCTGTCATGCCAACCTTGATTTCAGATTTCTGGCCCCTAGACTTATGAGAGAATCAATTCTGTGGAGATCAGTATGGAGGTTCCTCAAAAGACTAGAAATAGAACCACTTTATGACCAGGTACACCACTCCTCAGTATCTTTTCAAAAGAATTAAAGTCAGAATACTATAGGGATACATGCATATCCACATTTATAAGCAGCACAATTCATAAGAGCCAAATTATAGTACCAAGCCTAGGTGCCCATCAACAGATGAATGGATAAAGAAAATATCGTATATACACACAATGGAATTTTACTTAGCCATAAAAAAAGGACAGAAGTATGTCATTTGCAGGAAAATGAATGGAACTAGAGAATATTATGCTAAGTGATATCAACGTGTTGTAAAAAGTCAAGGGCAATATGTTTTCTCTCATATGTGGAAACTGGAAAATAGAGAAAAAATAGAAAAATAAGGGATCTAGATAAAGGTGGAGAGAGATCAATAGAAGAGTGGAAGGGGATAGGGAAAGGGTGGGGAAGAGAAAAAGAAGAACTGATGAAGGAAACATTTCAAATGATGCTATGTCCATACGTAAAAGTATCACTACCAACCTCACTAATATGCGTGGAGAGGGAGGAGGAAGGAGTGGAGTGGCATGTGAAAGGAAATTCTCCAAGAGCTGTGTGCATGTATGCTTGTATCACATTGAACCTCACTATGATGTATAATTGCAGTTCACCCATAAAAATAAAAATAAATAAAAAAGGAAATATACAAGAACCTCAATTCCTTTTAGGATGTGTGCTATAACAATAATTACTCTTGACTTGGAAATGATGACAAAGACAGAATCTAAGATGCTCAGGCTCCCCCAGGTGTCTGTCCACACAGGGATCCACCTGTGACTTGAACAGAAGAGCTTGAAGTGCTAAGAGTGTACCCCTGGAGCATTATAACTTCTCCTGGTACTTAAGAAGAGCCTTGTGTGAAATTATCTGGGGTCCAGGCAGAAGATTAAATGTAACACCCATTTTTTTTTATTGGTACATTGTAATCATGCATCTTTGTTAGGTACAACCTGGTAGAGGCATACATGCACACATCTCTCATTTAACCTTTTCCCAATTCCCTCCCCACTCCCTTCCCCTCCCTCCTTCTCAAGTTCAGTTTAGTGATTGACTTTGATATGTTTGTGAAAGTACATTATATGCATTAGGGTGGAACACCCATTTTTCACCTGCTAAAAAGGCAGCAGAGATTCAATGGCATGTTTAGAAGATTCTCTGCATTGGGCCCTGCCCTCCTGCTTATTTGTTTTTATAATACAGAATTAGGTAGTGCTTTCTTGGCTACTGTTTAAAACTATACACTTGTGGCTCCATGTCAGCTAACTCATCCCTTGTCCTATTCTTGTGTCTTTCTTCAACACAGACAGACTTTCTGTTTATTCAGCACCTGAGATTCTAGTCCTTAACATGGGGCTACTGTTAAGGTAGGTTACCTGATAGGACACTAATGGTGGTGCTTGCTGGAAGAGCTGGAGCAACATTCTGTCCTTTGTTTTCACTATTATTTTTAGTCTCACTGTTCTCGGAATTCCTGGAATATTGACTTAATTGCTTGAGTCCTCAGCTCACTTTGACAGACCTCCTAACTCTACACTGCTGCTTGAACCCTGGCCGCCACCAACCCTGAGCTTATTTCCTCCCAGAAATGAGACGAAGTGAGACTTTAGTCAGCCAGTTTTGCTAATTATCAGATTCCTTGTTAGATTAGAAGAAGATTGAATGTGTTGGGTAAGATAAAGTTTGGGATTTATATGGAGATTTCCATTTCTATGAATTCTGTATTCCATTTTGGGGGATAATTGCAAGCTGGCAGTAATAACACTAATGAGGTTTATGAAAATATAAGATGTAGTAGAATGAAATTAAGCTATGTATCCTTGCCAAATGATGTACTTTTTTGTTTCATTTAAGCCTAATGCGTTCCAAATAAGGTTTGTTCAATAAATTTGTAATAACCCTACTACAGTAAAAATATTGGAGGGGGGTGGGAGGTAGGAACTTTTAGGGGAAAGGATGATGAATGAAAAGACTTAAAAATTAGTTAATGGGGTACTAGTAAATGAACTTTAAAATCACAGAAAATTTGTTTATTATTTGAGAGGGTTCAACAAATCGATTATCACCAAGGAAAAAAATAAAATCATAGCAGAAAGTCATTATTTTTGTGCAAGTCTAACTGGCTTTATGTTTCAGGAGCAAAGATTTTAAAGACAATCTGTTCAAAAGGATTAACAGAATATGGCTTCATAGAGTATGTTCTCACTGGGTCAGGTAGGAAAATGTGATGTGGTTAAAGCTGTTTCTATCAGTCAATCTATGTGGAATTAAGAAAGTATTTATTTGAAAAGACAGTGTCAGAGGTTTGGTACTTCAATACTCAACTGTTGAAATGAGAATTTTGTTTTAATCTTCCATTACAAGTTTCCTGAGTGATTTCTGTTTCTTAGTGGCTATAACTTCCATGTAGACGTGTCTTTGAAACACATGTAGCACACTTTTCATGATTTGTTGGTCATGTGACCTGCCCTTTGCTTTGATGTACAGATCTCTTCTTTTGGTGTTAGTACCTAAGTAGTAGATAAAACATATCTGTGCTACCAATTTGGAAGAATGTGGAATTCTCTACATAAAAGCCCCACTTTATTATGCTGATTTGTTTATGGACCTAAAATGGACTAAAAATGTTTACTAGATCAGCAGATGATTAATTTATACTCCTTCCTTTCTATCATGGGAATATAAATGTGTGATCCAATAATGATTGTGTTATACTCAGATTTTTCTTGAAAGAAGGAAATAGATTTCTTAAATTTATTTCAAAAATTTTTAGAAAGAAAGCACATTCTCCTTCTGAACGACAATATTGCTTATCTCTTTGACAAATACAGTCCCATGGTGTTAGAACAGATATTCAGGCTGATGGAAGAGAAGAAAATGGAAAAAGTGAAAAATGATTTAATTGTAGTATTCCCAGAAGCATGGATATTTCTAGAAGCGGCATTCTGATTTACAGTCTCTGGAGACGTGAGAATATGTGAAGCAAGTGAGACCTGGTGGCTTGGTTTTGTCCTCTGCAGCAGGCATGTCCTTGACTTGATCAGTCTTTGTCTGCTAGATTTCCCCAGGAATGAAGTCTCTAGGCTTTTGTGTGTTTCCTTTCAAGTTCTAGTGGCAGGTGTGACACATTTTGAAAGCTGTGGTAAACAGACTTCTGCTTAGAGGATGAGAGAAGACACAAAACTAAACTTTGAAGTAGTTTCCTGTCAAACTGTGGTAGTCACCCAAGCAACACAAAGAACTATGATTAAAAAAAAATTGTACATGCCAGGATGAGGAAATTCCTACCTAATGTAGGAGAAATCAGTTCTGATGATATTGGTGAAAATATCACGAGAACAAAGGCTCATGGAGGTTGTGGTTTATCCCTTTTGTGGTGCCAATGCCTGCATGAAGTGGGGAATAAAATTTTTGTGGAATGAGCAAATAAGTAAAATAAGATCAGTGATATAGAATTGCATTTTTATAAATATATATTATATATATATACATATATATTGCTGTTTTGACTCTCCTTAACAGTTACATAGGTAACATTTCAGATGAATGAGTGGTAAACATTTTAAAATGCAAAAACTAATAAATTGTGGATAAGAACCCTTGTTTTCTGTTATTTTTATAAACCTTATATTTAGGACAGTTAGAACATAGGGCTATCATATACTTATACATATAAAGGAAATAATTTGTGACTATCTTTAGGGTAATAATATAATATGGTAGCTGTTTAGATAATAAAAAAATGTGCAGAGGCAGAGGGGAATGAACACAATTCTGTAGGTAATTTAGGTGCCTGAAAGCAGCTTCCCATAAAACTGCCATATAATTCAATCAAAAGCAATGTGCTGACTAGGTCTATCCATGTAATTGCTCTACTTCCCTTTTCTTGTTGTGCTGTTAGTCATAAACAAAATGGTTTTTAATTATCATGAAAACTACTATAAAAGACATAAATAGCACAACAAAGTCATATATGCCAAAGTTTTTCATTCTGCTCATCAAAGTTCCCACAAGGTTGTTTTTTTCTGTTCAGAGGAATCTGAATGGTTGAGAAATTTTATTGATATTGCACCTACCTTAGCTATTCCATGAGTGTTTGGGACAGGTATTTAGTCTTTGTGACTTACAGCTCTACATAGGTGGCCATGGTGACTAACACTGATTGGTACTTGTTCCTGTAAACATGGGGATGCAAAAAGCATTGACTTTGGCTTCTGATCCAGGACAGACCCAATTCGGTTATTTTAAATGGATTACTTACTTTTAAGCTTCAGATTTATCATAAGAAAAGTTATTTATGACATAGACTTGAGAGTGCATAGTGCCTACTCAATATGGTGAATTTGATAATTGGGTGAAGGGAATACATCTGACTGTCTTCCGGACTGGAACACTGTCTTCTTTTAGCCTTTTTCTGCCTTCTTTTTTTTTTTTTTTTTTGCAGTACTGGGGATTGAACTCAGGGGCATTCTACCTCCGAGCTATACCCCCAGCCCTATTTTCTATTCTTTATTTTGAAACCGGGTCTCACTAAGTTGCAGATTTTTCTGCCTTCTTATGGTTGGAAGTACCAACATACATATTTTTATTTTAAATATATATTTTGTTACTACAGACATGGCCATCTACTTGGCGTAGTTGTAATTGCTTGAATTAAATTCCTTTCTGTAATTTTTCCAGCACCTATGCATAGTAATTAAAATGAATTTGTGTGATATTCCTTTTCAAATACTGTCTGAACAAATTTACCTCAAACTAAAGAGCTCTAAAATTCCAGGCAGCATATTTTTTATCCTACATGCTGAGAGACAAAGAGAAAATCATAACACATCACAGTCTCAGTTTTCTTATATATATAAGGATAAAAATACCTGCTATATATTAAACATGGTTAGTTTTAAAGATTAAGAAATATATATATATATATATATATATATATATATATATGTACTCAAAGTCACAGAACAAATATAATGGCAATTAAATAAATATAAGTTAATCTTTCAAATCTTCCCTCAGCCAAAGAACAATATTCAACATCATTCCCAGGAAATTTCTTCCTCTTCTGAAGTACTATTTAATTGATATTTGGTAGCAAAGGATTTCTCTCTCTCTCTTTTTAATCAATTAACAAATATAAGTTGGATAACCACTATGAAAAACACTGTGAAGATTCCTCAGAAAATTAAAAACAGAACTACTATAGAATCCAGCAATCCTGCTTCTAGTTATATATCCAAAGAAAATGAAACTGATATATTGAAGGAACATCTGCACCTCCAGGTTGACTGAAGCACTATTCACATGAGCTGTTATAGTTGGAATCCAGAATGTCCCCCGAAGGCTCTTGTGTTGAAGGTTTGGTGCCTAATTCAGCAATGATCAGAGGCAGGGCTCTTGGAAAGTGATTGGATCATTAGGGCTCTGACCTCATTATTGGATTAATCCATTGATGGGTTCATAGCTGATGGTGTTATTGGAGGTGCTAGAAACTGTAGCAGGTGGGACATACTTGGAGGGAGTAGGTCATGGGGGTGTGCTCTGGAAGGTTGTTTCTTATCCTCAGCCCCTTTCTCTCTCACTAATTCTGCTTCCCAGCTGCCCTGAGGTGAGCTGCTTTGCTCTGCCACCCTCTTCTCTCATGATGCTATGGCTCCTTTCAGGTCCAAAGCAATGGGGCCAGTCAACTATGGACCAAAAGCTTTGGAACCATGAGCCAAAATAAGTCTTTCTTCCTTTAATTTGTTTTTTTAGGCATTTTGCCACAAAAAGCCAACTAACACAATAGCCAAGAAATGAGATATCCTGCACATCTGTCAACTGATAAACAGACAAAGAAAAGTGGTACATATACACGATGGAATACTATTCAGCCACAGAAAGAATGAAATTCTTTCAATTGTGACAACACGGATGGAACTGGAAATCATTAAATGAAATAAGCCTGTCAAAGAAAGAAGTACCACATTATCTTACTCATGGGTATAATCTAAAAAAATTTGATCTTATAGATAGAAGTTGTGAGTAGAATGGTAGAATGGTGATTATCAGAGAACAGGGAGAGTAACTGGGGGAGGGATGTGGAAAACTTGAACAATGAGCACAAAGTCACAGTTAGACAAGAGAAAGAATTGCTGTTGTGCTATTGCAAAGTAGGTGATGATAGATATCAATAGTGTACTGTATATTTCTATTTTTTTTGTGTCTGTATGGTACTGGGGATTGAATCAAGGGGCAATATACTTCTGGGATACACTCCCAGCCCTTTTTATTTACTTATTGAAACTGGGTCTCAGTAAGTTGTGGAAGGTCTCACTAAGTTGTGGAGGCAGGCCATGAACCTAGAATCCTGTCTCAGCCTCCCAAGTATTAGGATTACAAGTGTGCGCCACTATACTCAGCTTCACTTGAAAAATCTAGAATGAAGAATTTTGAAAGTTATCACAAGGAAATGACAAATGTTGGATAAATGTGTTATTTGAGAGTTAAATTTGTTTAGCTTGATGTAAACATTATGAATGTATACACGTATTGAAACATTCATTTCATTGCACTCCACTAATATGAACAATTTCTATGTATGAGTTAAAAGTAAATTAAAAAATAAAACTATAGCTCAACTTAAAATATAAAAGGATTTATGGAACATAGACATGAAAATGTGTACATGATGTACTAATGTGCTCCCATAGTCCCCTGACTCTCGTTGTCCCCTCTGTTCCTCCTATTCGGCCACACCAAACTTTCTTTTTTTGTGTGTCACTGGGGATTGAACTCAGGGGCATTCTACTTCTAAGCTATACCCCCAGCCCTATTTTTGTATTCTTTACTTTGAAACAGGGTCTCACTAAGTTGTGGAGTGCCTCATTAAGTAGCTGAGTCTGGCCTTGAACATGGATCCTCCGGTGTCAGCCTCCCAAATGCTGGGATTACAAGCGTGCGCCACCACGCTCACAGCAAATTTTTCTGTAAACTCAACCCTTTGTTAAACATACTACTCAGAGAATTCTTGCCGTTTTAGACCTGGCCTGCCCTGAAGTTCACCTTCCTTGCTTTGCCTGTTTCCCACTTTCTCCTCTCCTCTATGTTGTTCTTCACCTGACTGTATTGCCCTCAGTGGTGGTTGTCTCTTCACTTGTATTTCAAAGTTTAAGGTAATATATATTTTAGCTAGGTATGTTGTAGATATTTTCAATACATATGTATATATATTTATATATAAGGTTTTATAACAAATAAAAACTTTCATATATGTATAAAGGTTTTACTATCTTATTAGTTTTGTCTGTTCTGTGTGGTTAGTAGACATGCTTGTCTGCCTCTGTAACTCTTTATCAACTGCTAGAAATTCTGGCTCACAAAATCCAAGGGAAAACAACATCAATATGGTCACCAGGGGATGGAGAGGGTGGGGAGGATTGGGAGAGATTGATAAATGAATACAAGTTACAGTTATATAGGAGAAATAAGTTCTGGTGTTCTATTGAACAGTGGAGTGAATGTGTTTAACAATATTGCATTGATTATTTGAAATAGAAGAGAGGATTTTGATTGTTTTCTCACAAAAGTATGATGAATGGCACTAGGTGATGGATATCCTAAATACTATGATTTGATTACAATGTATATGTATATTGAAATATCACAGTATATCCCATAAATATGTGTAATTATGTGTTAAATAAAAGTAAATGAAACAAAAAGCCCCCAACAAAAGAATATGAACCATGTTTTTGTTGTATAGAATGTTCTAAATGTATGTATACACACACACACACACACACACTCACACACACACACCACATCTCTTAGGTCAATTTATTAGTGTCATTTAAGTCTTCATTTCCTTATTGATCTTATATCTGGATATTCACTCCATCATTAAAAGTAGAATACTGAAGTCTCTTATTATTATTGTATTGCTATGATTTCTCTATTTTCTGTTAATGTTAGCAATATATATATTTAGATGTTCTATGGCCAACTGCATACATATCTATAATTGCTATATTTTCCTGGTGGGTCTACCCTCTTAGCATTATAAAATATCCTTTGTTGTGTTTTGTGACAGTTTTCTTTTTATAATTATAGTTACACCTACTTTATTTTGGTATTATTTCCATAAAGTACTTTTTCTATCATTTTGCTTTTAGTTCATGTGTGTCCCTGAATCCAAAGTGAGGCTTTTGAAGACAGTTTATAATTGAGTCTTGTTTTTAATCTATTCAACTCTTTTATGTTTTTTTTAAAACATTTTTTAATTGGTGCATTGTGATCATACATCTTTGTTAGGTACAAGCTGATAAAGGCATACATGCACACATTTCTCATTTAACCCTTTCCCAATTCCCACCCCAGTCCCTCACCCTCCTTCCTTCTCATGTTCAGTTTAGTGATTGACTTTGATATGTTTGTGAAAGTACATCATGTGCATTAGAGTGTCCCCCCATCATCTTAAGTTAAGTCAACTTCTTTGCTCATCTAAGGTTTCTCCTTCTTCATCTGGAG
The DNA here is from genome assembly GCA_004027655.1 of Graphiurus murinus. Taxonomy (NCBI): domain Eukaryota; kingdom Metazoa; phylum Chordata; class Mammalia; order Rodentia; family Gliridae; genus Graphiurus; species Graphiurus murinus. The sequence continues at coordinate 78,443 of PVLC010004234.1, forward strand.
TCCCTCTTATGTCGCTTTGTCTCCCTAGCTTCCACATATTAGGGAGAGCATATGATTTTTCTTTTGTGATGGACTAATCTCACTTAACATAATGTTTTCCAGTTCCATCCATTTCGCTGCAAATGATATGATTTTGTTCTTCTTTATGGCTGAGTAAAATTTCATTGTGTACATATTCCATAGTTTTATAATCCATTTATCAGTTGATGGATATCTTGGCTGGTTCCATAGTTTGGCAATTGTGAATTGTGCAGCTATAAACATAGATACACACGCGTTGGTCTGATAGTTTGGTTTCCATTCTTTTGGGTAGATACCCAGAAGTGATATTGCTGGATCATACAGTGGGTTCATTCCCATTTGTCTGAGGATTATCCGTACTTTTTTCCAAAGTGATTGCACTAATTTGCAATCCCACCAATAATGTATTAGGGTTCCCACTTCTCTACACCCTCCCAGCATTTGTGGTTGTTCATGTTTTTTATGATTGCCATTCTGATTGGGGTTAGATGAAATCTCAAGGTAGTTTTGATTTGCATCTCTCTGTATGTATTTTGATTGGAGAGTTTAATGCACTTACAAAGTAATCATCAATGTGTGCTTCTTGTTTTTTTTGCTCTTGTAGTTTTTGTGTGTTTTCCTCTCTTGCTGTCCTCCTTTGTTTTGGCAATTTTTTTATTGATATGCTTTGATCCACTTCTCTTTTTCTTATTGGATAACTTCTACAGGTATTTTTGTGATTACAAATATTGTATATACCTATAACTTTTTTTTTGGTACTAGGGATTGAATTTAGGAAAATTCTACCTTTGAGCTACACCCCCAGATCCTTTATTTTTTATTTTGAAACAGGGTCTTGCTAAATTTCTGATGTTTGCCTCAAACATGTGATCCTCCTGTCTTAGCCTCCCAAGTACTAGGAATGTAGGCATGAACCACCATGCCTGGCTTATCAATAATATTTCATACTGTTTTTTATAGTCTCTTAAACCTACAAATTAAATTCAGTTTATATAAAAACTCTATATTTTTATTCTTTTCTCCCATACACACATGTTGTTGTCATCACAGTTTTAATCTACTTATATGGTATATGTTCTATGATTTTTTTTTGGTTGAAGTTATTTTTAATATCTTAGTCTTTTAACTTTTATACTACAATTAAGTATTTTACCCACCATTACAGTGATACAACATTCTGGATTCGTCTGAATATTTTAACAATGAGGTTTTTTTTTTTTATCATGTTGTCATTTAGCATTCTTTCATTTCAATTTGACTGAAATTAATTGAATTCCCTTTAGTGTTCTTGTAAGGCAGGTCATATAGTGATGAACTTCTCCAGTATTTGTTTGTCTGAAAAAAGTTTTATGTCTCCTTCATTGTTGAGGGAGAATTATTCTGGGCACAGTAATTTTGATTTATAGGTAACTTTTTCTTTCTTTCAACATTTTCAATCTATCATCCCTCACTTATGGCTTACAAACTTTCTACTGAATAATTAGCTAATAATTTCATGAGAGTTCGCTTGTATATAAGAAGTCATTTTTCTCTTGCAGTTTTCAAAATTCTCTGTTTTAACTTTCACAGTTTGATTAAAATGTATCTCAATGCAAATATCTTTGGCTCTCTTCTTTGGTGCCTTTTGTAATCTTGGATTTAGATGTTCATTCATTTTCCTTTCCCAGTTTTCAACCTTTCTTTCTCTTTTCTTTTTTAGTGAGGTACTGGTGATTGAACTTTGAGATATTCTACCTCTGAGCTACACTCCAGTCCATATATATATATGAAACAAAGTCTCATAGGTTACTGAAAGTCTTACTATGTTGTTGAGGTTGTCCTCAAACTTGTGATCTTCCTGTCTCAGATTCCCAAGCACTGGGAATATAGCCAAGCACTATCATATCTGGCTAACCATTATCTTTTAAATAAGCTTTCTCATCTTCTCTCTGTCTTTCTTCCTGATAAAACTTCCGTAGTGTGTATATTGGCCTATTTTATAATATTCCATAATGCTCTTACGATTCTTTACTCGTTTCCATTCTTTTTATTTTTGCTTCTCTAACTGAATTTATTAGTGTCCTTTCTTCAAGTTTACTGAGATTTTCTTCTTCTCAGTCTAGTCTGCTGTTGAATTTCTCTGGTAATACTTTCTGTTCATTTATTGTGTTTTTAAGCTTCATGATTTTTGTTAGATACTTTTAAATATTTTCTGTGCCTATCAAAATTTTCACTTTATTTATGTATTATTTTATTAACCTTAGTGAGCCTCTTTATGATAATTATTTTGAATTCTATGTCAAGTAAATCATAACTTTTTGATATTTTAGTTTATGGATATTTATCTTGTTCCTTTGTTTGAAACATTGTTGACTGTTTTTTTTTTTTCCTTTCTTCCTTTTCTTGGCTCTCTGTGTTGTTGTCTATATGTCCCCTCTCTCAGACTTTAAAAATTGGCTTTATACAGATTTCCATGGACCAGCCCCTCTGGAGGTTTTAGGGCCTCTACCAACTATTTTTCTATCCAGGGAGAAGCAAGTATCTTTAGTTTTGTCTGTTTGCTTTGTGCTGACCCCCAGTAAGGAAGGATCTGTGGTGGTTACTAGCCAAAGGAAGCATCTTTCCCCCGAGTGGTGTCAGACCAAACTTCAACACTGGAAGGCAGATACTAGTTCTTTAGGTTTTCTCAGAGAAGTTGGGGTGCTGGGCACATGAAACAACTATTATTCTCCCTCAGGGAAAGCTGAGATACAGGATTTTTTTTTCTTTTTTTTTGGTCTACTCAATCTGTGCTGAGTAGAGGGAACAATTAATAATGTCTATCAGCCCAAGCTGCTGCCTCTGTTTTCTCTTGGATAACTTGAGTGTACTGGGATTGTCAAGATCTCCAAGAGAGATGAGAGAGAAATAATTCTTTTGGGAAGTCTTTCCTCCCCTGAAAAAGTTGTAATGATAGATGCATAGGTCAACACCCTTGCTACCCTGTGTAAAGGTGGCACTGTAGTGGGGATAGGAGCTCTTGCAGAGAATATCCCCTATCTCCCTACAGGCTTCAGAGAGGCTGGTTTTGGATTTTCACACCGAGCAGTTTCAGCTAGTTTCTATTTTCTCACAAAGGCAATTTGTGTAGAAATTGTTGCTGAGTCCATATGTCTGTGGGTGAATGAGGACCTAGCACTTCTGACTCTGCCGTATTACTAGTTTTACTCCTAGCCTTTTTTTTTTTTTTTTTTAAAGAGTCTTCTGTAGCTAAATACATTCAAATTCACTTTTGTTGAGTTTCTAAGTAGTGGATATTTTCCTCTTTAATACCTGGTATAAAAGCCAGTCAAGGCTCCATAATTTATCTTATATGAGATGTTTGAAATTGCGTGAAGAAATTCAGATGATAGTTGTCTCTATCAGTAAGTTGACATGACAAATGATAACAAGCCAGAATATGTAACTCTCCTAGAAATATGGCAGCACAGTTTAATGTGAAGGATATAGATAAATAACTTGCAAATAATATCAATATGAAAGACCTACACAAAACCTGATGATCTACAACATAGAGCCATGAGCCAAGAAAACATTTATTATCCTCTTGAATCTGTTCATTTAATAAAACCATCTAGAGTCATAGCACTTGACCTTAACAGTGCTCAAATAGCAAGCTCCGTATTTTATTCCTGTTCCTTTATTTTTCTGCACAAATTCAACCCATATGTGTCTGCACTCTCTGTACTCCCAAGAGGAATGTTAAATCATTATAGGTCAATAGCAGCACTTGTACTTCAAACAAGCCCACAGATGGCAGAGTCCTACTCTAATTCCCCAGCACTGCATATGCTGCAAGTGATGACCAAATACGAATGTCTGCATGCATTCTTTCTGATTTAATATTTGATGAGTCTCTGGGCACTGTCCTAACAACTTCCTGTGGTATCTTTAAGGAACCAGCATTGTTGATTATACTTGTTTTGCATGTTACTGTGCACACAGCTGGCAGCCACAAGAAGGCAAAATTTAGGGAATATTCCTTCTTTATTTAATTCCTTCTGCAGGTGTCATTTCTGTGTTTTAGCCATCTGGTGTTCTGTAGAATAGAATCTCAATAGCAAAGATTTATTCAGAAATATGAACTGAATAAAAATCCCCTCCAAATAAAAGTATTAAAATTGCCAACAAAACAAATACAATATATCATTTATTTCTTTTTACATGCTGACAGATGTGAAGTGAGACTGCTATCATTTTTTAGCAAACTTTGATAGAAAGGATACATGTGGAATAATTCTTTCATTGGGCTATCCTCTATAAAAAATTGTGTAACCTCTATGAAAAATTGTCTATTCCAAAGGAATACCAGACCCGAGAATCAAATATATTTCTATTCCTTCTGCATCTTTCTGGGAAAGATTTATTGTGTAGAAATAACATTAAAAGAAAAGCATTTTTAGTCATTTGCTATAAAAATATTAGGACATTAGGTGAGGTAGAGTTTTTATTTCTTTTTTTTGAATTAAAAAAATATTATGCTCAATGTAGTAGCATATACCTATAATCCCAGTACTTAGATAGCTTAGACAGGAGAATCTTAAGTTCAACATCAACCTCAGCAACTTAGTGAGACCCTCAGCAATTTACTGAGATCCTATTTCAAAATAAAATGTTAATGAAAAGGGTTGAGAGTGTAACCCTCCAGTAGAAAAACAAAAACAAAACAGTGTGAAATAGGGGTATTTGCAAAGATTTGATCTAATCTTCACTTTTCACATAAAAGAATAATTCATCTCATATATTTAATGGACAGGAATATTTGGGCTAGAACATAGGATTCATCCCTGTATTCTTTCTTCTACTTCACTGTACTAAAACATTATATCTAGAAAAATCTTTAGAGGAAAAAAGATGATCTTGTTATTAATAAAACTTTATATGGCAGAGACAGAATATGTAGTTAGAGATATCTTAAACTCTTTGCCTCAGTTTTACCAAATGCAAAATGATCTTCCTTCTAGTACAGAATTTAATAAGGTAGTAAGTGTAAAGCGCTTTTTTCAATTCCTGTTCAATAAATTTTTATTATTTTGTTATTCACTGAATGTCAATATTCTATGTGAAACTTTGAAAAAAACCAAGTCGTATAGAGATTTTATTTTTGGTGTCTAGTAAAAAACAGGTTTTGTTTTTTTAAATTGTGGGATGTTTTAAGTCTACCTTTTCCACAAGTGCAAGGTAGATTGTAGCTCAGCTCAGTATTACAATTCTTCTATTAGGGAAATTATGTAGCTTTATGAGACCATAAGAAATACATGAGGGAAACAGCCTTGAGTCCACATTCTTTCCATACCAATGTACCATGTGCAGCAGAAAAGTAGAGAATGTGAATTAAATAAAAATCCTCCTCCTGGAGACTGCATAGTAAATTCATTAGGTGAAAGTACTTAGGGAAGAGTCAAGGATTGTTGGAACCAAATTCCTACTCTAACATATAATTAATCATTTGGGCAATTTCATTGGTAATTTTTAAAAAAAGCTACTTGAATTGCCCTTTGTATCATACAACTGTGTTGTCCCTTCCCACACTGATTCTAGGTTTTAGTTTTTGACTAGTGGACAATAGCAAATAAGAGATAAGCAGAATCTTGTTAAACACTTACACATTGGACTTCTTCTCTGGCTATTCTTGAGAATCTGGTGGACATAAAAATGGGAACAAACCTGGGTGAGTCTGATGAGTAAAGAGACAATTGGCTAAGTCACCCAATGAGACACTGTGATAACTGCCAGACACGTAAGTGAGGCTGTATACTGTACTGCTCAGAAGAATCACCAGTCAATTCAGAAAATCCACCCCTGCTGGTCATAATGTTGTGAAAAATAATCAGTGTTTTCTGTGTTAAATCATTTCGTTTTAGGTGGTTTGTTATGCTGCAAACCCTAGTTGATACTACAAGAAGTATTTATCCTTGATGATCTTTAAGTTCCCAAAGCATAATAGTCTTAATCTACTTTAACAGTGAGTTTATTAGTAACCCCCCTATTTTTATCCACTTGGAACCTCAGAATGTGACAGAATTTGGAAATAGGGTGTTGGAAGATATATAAGGTATGAATCAAGATGATATTGAGCTGTATTAGGGTGAACCTTAAATCCAATGAGTTTCCTTTCAGAGACAGAAAAGAACACGCAGAGTACAGCAGAGAAGAGCAGAATATAGAGGCAGGGTGTGAAATGATGGACCTCTCAGCTGAGGAACATTAACTATTGTTTGTTAACCCCAGAAGCTAGAAGAGGGATGGAACTGACTCTCCCTCAGTGCCACCGCAAGGAACCATCTTGGCCAGGGCATTCTTGTTGGACTTTTGGCTTCCAGAGCTGTGAAAGAATGTGTTTCTGTTGTAAGCCACCAGATTTGTGGTAACTTTTTATGGCAGCACAGGAAAATGAACACACACATGTGGGTAGACACACACACACACACACACACACACACTGGCACATAGAACAATACCTGGAATGTATAAATTCTCAATAAATTTTTTAACTTTGACTATTATTATTAATATTGTATGATGAACTCCCGTAAGAACTTTTAATGTTCTTCCAAACTACAGACCCCAGCATGATGTCTGAAATACAGATATTTAATAGATTTAAAAAAAAGACTTAGAAAATATTTACTTTTTGTGGGAAGGGAAGCTTGCTGAAAGCTTCAAAGATTTCTAGAATAAGAATACCAGGGATTTGTGGGAACTCTCTCTAGAAGCAGCTTATTTGGCACTAGGAGTCCTTTGCAGAAGTTTCTTGTGCTGACTTCTTGACTCCTCTGATTCTCCACATCCTTGATCTCCACCAGGGAAAGTTAGGGATGAGGCAGCAAGGAAAGCAATGTGCAGAAAATGAAGATGTGTGTCAAAAACAACATCTAGGAGAGTGATTTTTTTTTTTTTTTTATTGTGGTGCTGGGGATTGAACCCATGGGCATCCTACCTTGGCTGTATTTTATTTTTTATTTAGAAACATGGTTTCACTAAGCTGCTGAGTCTGGCTTTCAACCCACTATCTTCCTGTCTCAGCCTCCCAAGTACTGGGATTACAGACATGCACTATCACATTCGTCTGAGAGTGATCTTTTAAACCATTTCTTCCAGGAGGCTTTGGCCTTCAGGATGGAGTTATTCAGGCTGTGTAAACAAATGTTTCCAAGACAGTTTTGTTCCCTCTCCTCCCATGAGCTCTCTGATTTCTACCTTTTTGAACAGCTGCTTTCAAGCCAAAAGTTTCACTTGCGTATAAGGCCTGACCTCAGTGAACAGACAGATAAATTTCTGCAAACACAGAGTAACGAGTCTGGTTTCCACATGCAGTAAATACCAGAGTGGCACAGCAGTTTCCCCTACAAGAACAGGGACTGATAATTTCATAGTTTAATCATGGCAACTCTTAGTAATTATTTTAGCCACTGGTCAAACGTATGAGATAATATGTAGATAATGCATTAGAAAGAGTTGTGTACACATTTTATCCTGTTTTTAACTTCATTTGGCAACCAAATTACCTTAGGCTTGCCACCTCTTTCCTCTCTAAGTTGTTACTGGCAGTGTGAGAAAATGGAAGAATATATTTGTATTAGCATTTATATAAGATTCTCTGTTTACTAAGCACATTAGTAAAGTTTATATTAGTTTCCTTTCCCTTAGCTTAGAATGTTAGCTTGTATTACAGTATTTGCATTTTGTATCTGGGGACACTAAGACACAAGGTTCAATAAGTGGCCTAAGGTCAGTCTGAAAATTAGTGGCAGACCTGAGATGAACTCTAATTGTATTTTAGAATTGGTTTACTGAGCATAATATCTTTTCCAAATCTATGAGACCAAGCTTGTCATCACTGAGAGGAGGGTAAGCTGATTACATTTCTGGCAAATTTAGCATCTTACTTTCACACTGTCAGTGAAGCTAAGATTAAAAAAATCCTGACCACATTTCAGAAACATCAGCTCAAGAACAGCCAGGCCTTCTCAGCTTCAGACCTATATTCCTACAGTCTACTAGAGATTTGGTATCTTCTAGTTGGATATGTGATAGAGTTCCCAAAAATCAACTTCTTCAAAACCGTAACTTTCCTTGTAGACCTGATCTTTCTTCTGCATTTTCTGTTCACATGAACTAATGCTGAAATATTTTATACTAAACTAGAGGCTCAGAGTTCTCCTCAATCCCTCCCTTTCTCCCAATTCTAAAATATGGTTGGATACCAAAGGCTGGCAATATTACCTCATTAATATCTCTTATCTATTCTCTCTCCCTTAATTCTGCATATCCTGGTTTAATTTAAGCTCTATTCATTTGTTATTTATTTATTTTTATTGTAGTAATTTGTGCAATATAGCATACATCTTTGTTAAGTACAAGTTGTTAACAACATATTTGCACACAATTCCCATTTGACCCCTTCCCCAATTCCCACCCCGTTCCTTCCCCCTCAGGTTCAGTTCAGTGAGTGACCTTGATATGATTGTGTAAGTACATCATGTGCTTTAGGGTGTCCCTCTGCCCCATGCATCCACTACAATTAAATCAACTTCTTTGCTTATCGAGGATCTCTCCTTTTCATCTGGAGACCCTCCTATGCCCCATCTTCTCCCTAGCATCCGCATATTAGGGAGAACATATGCTTCTTTATTCTTTGTGACTGACTAATCTCACTTAACATAATGGTTTCCAGTTGCATCAATTTCCCTGCAAAGAACATGATTTTGTTCTTCTTTATGGCTGAGTAAAATTCCATTGTGTACATATCCCATAGTTTTGTAATCCATTCATCTGTGGATGGACATCTTGGCTGCTTCCATAGTTTGGCTATTGTGAATTGAGCCGCTATAAACATAGATACACATGCATTGGTCTGATAGTTTGGTTTCCATTCTTTTGG
>PVLC010004235.1:0-45120 GCA_004027655.1 Graphiurus murinus
GTACTGGAGATTGAACTCAGGGGCATTCTACCTCCGAGCTATACCCCCAGCCCTATTTTTTATTCTTTATTTTGAAACCGAGTCTCACTAAGTTGCAGAGTGCCTCACTAGGTAGCTGAGGCTGGCCGCGAACCCGGATCCTCCGGTCTCAGCCTCCCGAATGCTGGGATTACAAGCGTGCGCCACCACGCCCGGCTAATTTCCATTCTTGTCTTCAATTTTATCCTTGTAATTGTGCATGTCTATGTGATTTTTTTCTTTCTAATAGTCCAATGACATATACCTAGAAGTATTGTGCAAACCCCTAGAAATTCTCCCTAAAAGAGAGGAACAACATCACTTTCTCATATATCCTTTCTTCCTTTTTTCTATTCTGATATTAGGATTGGCACTTAAGAAAACATATTGGATCATGGACATGATACCTGTATCAAGGATGGTGGAACCGAAAGCCTAGATTGCCAATAAAATCCATGGTACTGCCATATCTGGCCTAAAGTTCCTATGCCTAAACATACTTTTAAGTGTAAAAGGAATATATTTTAATATTTCAAGTCATTTTTATTTGATTTATTCTCTTATATGTAGCCAAAACCACTTCTAACTGTGACATATGAAAGGGAAAAATTTACATGCTTCTAAGGATTGATGAAATAAAGAATCTGAATACTTTTACTAAAAACACCAATTATTTAGTAATAATAATATGATATGCATAAAATAATAATAAAACACACATACATGCATGCCATTGCAATAAGACAGAGATATAACCACATATCAAAAGTGCCCTCCAAAGGTATGAGAATAATATACAAAAGTAGCAGTAAAGTGTGAAACCCTGATTGTAGTGAAGGACACATTTTTTGAAAATAAAAAACAGTAAACCAGTAGCATAAATTTGGAAAAAAATGGAAAAGTAGTTGTTTAAAATCTAATGCCCCAAATTCACCTGTCTTCAATGATTTAATGGATTTTTTTAAGATTTCAAGAAGCAATTATTTGCTTTATGTTTAAAGGTGTTTCAGAATAAAAAGGACACAGATTTTCAATATCCATTATAGAAAATTAGAATAATATTGAAACTACTATTATTTGACTAAAAAAGTAAAACAAACAAAAACCACCTGACAACATCCTCATATACATATATTTTAACTACTAGAAAAAAAATAATAACCTTGTTTAATACTACTACAATATACCTTTATAAAGTACATTATATATGTTTTCACATTATTTTAAGTGTGTGTGTGTGTGTGTGTGTGTGTGTGTGTGTGTGTGTGTGTGTGTTTCTGGATGCTATTAACATAGTTTATAGACTAAGTAAAGCAGATGGCCCTCCCCAATGTGGGTGGGCCTCATCCAATCTGTTGAAGGTCTGAATCAAATAAAAGGCTAAGGAAGAAAGAATTCCTTCTGTCTGCCTGACTGTCTTTGAAAGGGAATGGCAGTATTCTCCAGCTGTGGGACACAGGCTGGAGCTCACCCTGAGGAGTCTCCTGGGTCTGGACTTAGCCCGCACCATTGCATGAAGTGAGTGCAAACACAGTGGGCATGTTCCCGTCTAAATGACTGGATTCTTTCATTCTGACACACAACAGTGCCCTTCTCTGCTCCTTTAAAGCCAGGCCTGGACAAATGACCCAGTGAATGAGATTGGAAGTGATGTATGTTAGTTAGGGATAGAAACTTTAAAACCAATTGGATTGTCCAGATTCCTTTCCTGTTTCTTTGGTAAGATAGGGAGGTGGTAAGATGGAGTCACTCTTGCCACGTGTGGTGACTCACGCCTATAATCCCAGAACTAGGGAGGCTGAGGCCTGAGGATCTGAAGCTCCAGCCCATCCTCAGCGAGTTAGCAAGACCCTCCACAACTTAGTGAGACCCTGGCTTCAATCCTCAGTAACACACACACACACACACACACACACACACACACACACGAAATTACACTCAACCTAGATTTCTCAATGATTACCTTACCAGAGCCTCTTGGTCCCCCAAACCAGGGGGCAAGGCAAGGTTTTATTGTATTGGCTAATAGAATTGGTGGTTGCTTACTTACATTATCTTGTGACATCTGGGCCAGTTGCCTTTAAGTTGTGTCACCTTTTTGCAAGGGTATCATTGCAATATGACCTTGTCCTCAAAGCCTTTCCAGATTATTCCAGCAAGGAAGGGTCATGGAATCTTGTCTTTATCTGCATCATGTTATCCACTACTCTTCATCTTATAGATTATGTGTGTAAATACCATCTACTGTGTTTGACTACAATTTTTTTTTGAGGTACTAAAGATGGAACCTGGGGGCACTCTACCTCTGAACTACAGCCCCAGCCCTATTTTTAATTCTTTATTTTGCAACAGGGTCTCACTAAGTTGCAGAGGGCCTCACTAAGCAGCTGAGGCTGGCCGAGAACCTGGATCCTCCAGTCTCAGCCTCCCAAATGCTGGGATTACAAGCGTGGGCCACCACGCCCGGCTCTGATTATAAATCTTTTGAGGGTGATATTGAAGTGTGATTTCAATTTGATTTCCCACATTTCCAAGTGAAGAACATTATCTTGTCAAAGTGTAGCACAGGGAGAAGTGATCTGGAGTCACCAACTCTGTGTACACATCCTGGTTCAGTCTCCTCATAGCTATGAGCTTTAATAACATAGGGTTGCCGTTAGGATTAAATGATTAGGTGAGATGATTTAAGTGAAAAAAATGAAAAAGAATAATTGATAAAGAACAAAGAAGACATAGATTTACAGGAAGACCAAATATAGCTACCACTTGGGCAACCCATGGCAAAAGAAAAAGTGAATACCTTGAGTATTCTTATCCAGGAGATACGGAAGCTCATATCAGAAAGATGAACAGACTCCTAATTAGCCCTAAAATCATACTTGAAGGGTCATTCTCCATCTTTTTATTTTCTCTACTTATATAATTTTGCTCCAGTTGTTCCACACTCAATTATCAAAATATACCTCTCACCTGAACCATAATATTCTCATAATTTCCTATGTTAAATTGGCCATTCCAAATTCTGAAAGCATCCCATTTATATTCCCTGTGATCACATGAAAAAAAAAAAAAAAAAAAAAAAAAACTCATGTAAAGGAAACCTTAACTCTATACTTTTAAAACTATTTTTTACATAACAACTTAGCAATAACTCCCTTAAACCCAAAGACATTTGCTCTGGGATATTTCAAAGCAACCAAGTTTACAATTGTCATGCAATTGCTTCTGTGCTCATGCGCACGTGATATGTTTGTAAGGAGACCATTGGGATATCATTGCTTAGATGGAGGCTTTTCTACCACACTCTTCTCTACCACTGCATGGTTCAAACTCTACACTTCTACCTGCAATGACACCTCGGGTACTAGAACTGACAATACATAGCTTTGCTGTGCCCCCAGGCACTCATGATGCCAGGTAGACCTTGGAGTTGTTAAGTGAAGATCTCACAGAGAAATCTCAAGTTAGGCTGCAAACGAAATAAGTGTAGCAGTTTTAAATGAGAAATGGGACCTATTTTCTTCTGCTCTTTCCTGGTTTTTCCAGTTTTCTCCTCCTCCTTCTCTGTCTTCTCTTCCTGTTTTATAATGAGCTAAGGAAACATCTGAAAATGTGGCTTCTGTTAGACTTTGATCTATCATAAAAATCACATATTAAAAATCATGAGATTTTTTTTCTCTGCTTTCTCACAGCTAAATTCACATTTAACAGCAAGCAAGGGAGATGAGGAGGAACAATGACTTATCCTTTGTGGACATAAGAAAAATATTAAGATCATTCCCTAATGAAGGCCATTGTTTTGAGTACACCAAAAGCATTTGTAGCTAAAGGCAAATAAATTTATGATGTGGAAACAATTGAATGGGCACTAATAAGTACCTAAGTAATTAGTTATAATCTGTCTTCCCATTAAGGAATACAAAGATTGACTTAAGAATGAGAATTATACTACTTGTTGAGACCTTAGTTTGGCAGAATTTTTGCTTAATTTTATAATGTCTTCATAGAGTAAGAATTGAATATTCTTAACATCCACAAGACTTTTCATGATCTCATCATTACCAACTTCTCCAAAATCATTTCACTTCATTGTCTCATTTCAATTTCGCCATAGATGAGTTTAAAGTTCTGAAGAAATTTTATACTTTTTTATGCCCCTGTGACTTTGTTGAAGGCAACACAATAGCATAATAACAGGAGGCTTTCTTAAGAACTTTGTTACCTCATCAGGACATTAAGACATTATCCTAGGGACACTGGGTTGTAAATGAGAAGGATAAATAGAAAAGTTTAGCACCACTACTGAAGGACAATTTTAGAATGGTCCTTTTTTCTATAGTTTATAGAATATAAATCAAGGTAGTCAAAAGAAAAAAAAAAGTTACGACATAGTTTATAGAATGTAAATCAAGCTAGTCACCAGAAGAAACAAGTTACCACACACTTATCCTAATCCATGTGAGAAATCATGGAAGCCTGAATTGGGGATTAACTAATAATGTGAGAGGGATGAATCATAGGACTCAGTGTTAAATTATGTAAGGGCTACGTCAAAGGAGCTGTCACACTTGCCTCTTTAGGCTGTAATAACTCGAATGGAGGCTTCTCTGCCACACTAAGGAATATAAAAGTAGGAAAAATGGGATGATTTATCCATTTTGATAGTGCAGCAGATTATTTCTGGTAAATATTTGTAGCATTTAATAATTATATGTAGGAGAGGAATATTGATGTCCTTTACTTAATATTGTTCCTAGGTTAAAAGTAAGGATTTCCAGTGGCACACACTTGTAATCCCAGTACTTGGGAGTCTGAGACAGGAAGATTGCAAGTTCAGGGTCAGCTTCACCTACTTAGCAAGGTACTCAGCAACTTAGAGCAACTTAGAGAGGCCTTGTTTTAAAATAAAAGATAAAATAGAATAGGGCTGGGGGTGGAGCTTAGAGGTACAACACCTCTGGGGTCAATACCCAGTAACACACACACACACACATACATGCACACACACACACACACACACACACACACACACACACACACCAAAACATACACGTACACATTTTTAAAAAAGTAAGTATTTTCAGACAAATCCTGCCATACACATAGGTAGTCATTGTCAACCAGTCTTAAAAAGGCATACAGCCTGTTTGAAAGGCAAACAATACTGGGTGTCTATTCTTTGAGAGACTCCTATAACAAATTTACTGCTATTCTAATGGCAGGGCTTAGCTAAACCATCTAGTTGGAGGAATGTGTCCAAGACACTTCTGATGAGCTTTTGGATTTTAGCCAGGGGCCCTCTTCCTAAAGGTATAGACTACTGGTCTTTCTAGCTTCTTAAAATTTGTTCTAGTCTACTTACATATCTCTCATGTCATGTGTCATGAATTTCACCAACAAAATGTCCATTATGCTAGTTGCACAACTTCTTGTCTTGTTTAGAAAGAAAGATAGTTGAATCACTTGAGAGAACCACTTCTGGAATGTGGCCTTTTAAATAAATGCCAAGGCCCATCTTGGAGTGTTTTCTATATTAGGGCAACTGCCTGCCCCCAGGGTGTGGATGAAAACTAACACACACATATGTGTCACACTGACAATGTTGAAGTGATTTAAGCAGATTGCAGACAGCCTAACAGGACACATGATGGGTTCTGTTTGGGACACATTTAATTGGAGGTAGCAAAAGAGGATAGTTCAGTCGAGTTCTATTGTACAGACCTGGAAAAAGCCAAACAAAACATGGTTGCATGTTCATTCTGGAAACATGCACGGTGTTTTCTTATTTTTGTTTATAAAAAGCAGTGATATCATTTACTTTTTCTTTTGTTCATCAATTGTGTACTAAGTGTTTATTATGTGCCTGATCTTGGGTTTGGCCTAAGAATGGGGAGTCAAAATCACAAACTGTTCTTTTGCGAAGCTCACAAGGTAGGGAGAGATATAAGTAACATAATGTGCAGTAAAAGTAATACAGTTTAGGATGATTTATAAGTGATAAATTAGGAATTTAATACCTCTTTAGAAATGGTGAGTGATAGTGGCAAAGTTGAAAAGACTATTATTCAAGCAGCATTTAAATACGTCTTGGGGCACTTTGTAAGAAAGTTGTCTGATGAATGAATGAGGGTATACCATTAAAAGAAGAATGTGAAGATCCTTAGTAACAGTCTATGGAATAGATGAACAGAGCCTACAGGAGTTCACTATGCAGGTAAGATGCCATAACACAAAGACTTTGCTTTCTAAGCAAGCAAGAACTCAGAGCTCAGCCTCCAGGTGCCATAATATACAGGTAGTTGGATGGTTAATTAGTTTTCCCATATTTAAAAAGAATTCCAAAAAATTAACTGATATGTAGTTTAAGTAATGAGACCAGACCATGCATGTTAAATTCTCACCAGAGAGGAAAAGCTAAGGTACAAATTTTTAAGTTTTTTACCTGAAAATATGAAATTCGAGAAATAAAAATTTTACACACACACACACACACACACACACACACATTTCATTTCCCCGTGTGCATATTTATTATGCTTTTTTATTGTGAATGGAAGACCCTAGCCTGCTTCAAAGTTCCGAAAAACATCTTGAATGCCTTTACAAATGTTACAAAATTTCCAAAACTGTTTTGCCAATCACTGTTTCTTAATTTTATAACTTAAGTTGATGTCAAGGGAAATTTAATCCTTATGTTTCTGACTCTTTTATATTTGGCCCATCCAAGTGTTTCATAAGAACCATTTGATGTCTAAAGAGTCTTGGAGGCTTTTCGTTTCAAGCATGTTCAAGATTATTTATTTAGAGTCAAAGGAGCATTGTATCAGGATCAAATAGAAATAAAACTCAAAACGCCTTAAATTATTTTTAAAAATTTAAAGACTGATAAACAAAATCTATATCTATTTAGCACTTGAAAATGTACTCTAGTCAGAATATAAATATACCAGAGGCACCTCAGTTTATTTTAAAATATTTTTCAAAATGTATACTTTTTTTTATAAAAATTTCACAGAAAATTCAAGCAACCATTCGAATAAACACCAAATCGAACTTTGTGTGGTATGAGCCAAAGGTACTATAATTGTCTTAATGGTATGCTTGAAGATTTTTATGCTGATGTCCAAGATTTCCTAATATTTTCTTGAGCCAATAACTCCTTCCTAAGAGGTCTCTTAGGAAAACATGAGTAGGAGAATTATAGTCCAAGCATATGATCGCTCTATTAGAATGTTACACTTTGATCCCCAAATCCAACATATAACTATATGAACTAAGTTGAATCCTGTAAATAATGATTTTTCCTAGAGAGGTCTTGCATAGGTTTCGGGTCATACTTATTTGGTTTGAATTTTTCCTCCACCATTTATTAACTCTGAATTTAAGTGAGTTATGCTGCCTCCGGAAACGCTCAAATTCTTTTGCTATAAAATAGGCATGATCACAGTTCCTATTTGTTATGATGACTATGTCTATAATTTATCTTGAAGTGTTTTCGTGTAAGTACAGAAAATATCATATTCAGAAATGATGCACACTATAGAACCAATATTGAAAAGTGGCTACTTGAATCTCTTCTATTATTGATAATTTAATCAACATAATATACTTTGTTAATTAGAATGGTGAATGACAGAAGTGGGTTATTATTTGTGAAGCTGGTAGTATTAAGATTAGAGATGGGCTCTAAGTAGTAAAATTAGGGTTTTCCCAAGATATTCAGGTTTACTTAAATCTTTTAAAAATTCTACCCATGCTCCCCATCTTTCCATAAACAAGGTAAAATAATCTATGGAGGCTAGGATTATGTATCCTTGGAATTAGTGCCCTTCTGGTCTCTAGGTGTTCGGAGGGTTTCTTTAATTGACATTGACTTTAATGTTAATGGAACTCTGCCTTTATAGTATAGTTATCATGTTTTAAATAACCTAGTCTCTTGTGTTGGAGGTAGGAGCAACTAAAAGGACAGATATTGGGGTAGGATTAACTGAAAAGACAGATATTTGAATAATGTGATACATTAAACATGCACACATACAGCTTTACGCATATACTATCATATGAAACACATGGATAGATAAATAATGAAGTACAATTGTTCAATTTTGGATATTTAAATTATTTTATTTGTATCGATTTTTTGCATTTCCTTGTATTGTGCTTCCTTTCTTGCTTCACAAACACACACACACACACACACACACACACACACACACACACACACAATCTTCTGAGAAGAACAAATTAAGGCCAGGGCAAGGTTCTGTGAATGCGTTTGTCAAAATGACATATTCTTTTATATACCTAGTAGCATTGAAAATGATTTGTGGTTGACTATCAATTGGGACTAAAAAAGTGGAGGGGGAAGGATACCTCAGAAAATGCAGGTGAACAGTATTAAATAAAGACATCTTCTTTTTGTTAAAAAACTGGCCCAGTATAGGACCTGTCTAGATCAATTGGGAGAAGTTTGGTAGACTCAGCTTTTATTCATTGTTAAAGATTAACCCTGAGCCATGTTACCAAAGTCAGGAAGCTATTTTTAGGGTCAGATCATGTATGCTTTTCATAAGCAGGAAAGGTATTGCATATCTGTTCCAGCTCAAGTTTTGGAAGCAGTTATTCTTCTTGAAAGTTATTTTTTTTTTCCTGTGGCATTTCATGGAAAACACTTGCGCCAGCCAACAAGTTATGGATGTATTTTCTTAGACTGAAAAGATTCTTATTATGAGTAAGCTAATTGAAGCCATGGGAATAAATGTAATTAAAGAGTTTTTGGTTTATAATATAATCATGAAGTTGGAAAGAATCTTGAAAAGTCATCTACTTTAAATCTCCCATTTAGAATAAAGAATTCCCCATCCCCCACACCCAATCAATGGGTACCTATTCTATTTTGAAAGCTATTTAAAAAATACCAGACAAGCCCTGTAGGTAAATTATGCCCTCTAGTAATTCTTGTGGTCGTGAAATTATTTTCTAGAAGTTATTTGAATATTTTGGGGGGCAAATTAAACTATAAAATGCAATATAAATATAAACCTTATTATTATTATTATTGTGTTATCAGTAGTGATTTGATTCTGGGTCCTCTATGCATATTCTTTTATATTTTTCATTTTCCACAGTTCTCATTACCAAACTTGCATACATTAGAATTTTGTTATTATTGTCCTTACAAGCAACAGAGGGTTGTCTGAGTTAGCACCACAGTGCTTTGCACAGAATTACATTTCCCAGAATGCTTTTGGGGAGGTAATTTTTATTAACCTAGGATACATGGAAGATTCTCTCCAGAGCTCTAGGAGGGAAAGAAAGTAGAAGCTCATCTCCTTGGTGTTAAGCAACAGGTGAGCCTGAAATTGCTCTCTTTACCCTTGGATCTTCCTTCAGGTTCTCTGACTTATGAACCAGGCTTGTTTGTGTTTGTGTGTGTGTGTGTGTGTGTGCATATGCATGTGCTAGGATCTTGAGAAAAGGCCCCAATTTCTGTGAGATACCCTTACCAGGGCAGGAACAAGAAGAATGGAAAAGAACTTCAGTCTGTCCGTATGGAATTTAGCTTATACACACCGGCTCCAATCTTCCAGTGATTTTCTCTTCTGGCTTTCCTGCCCTGGGCTCTAGAATGAGATGTGGAGGCTGCCATGTGGAGACTTCTTAGCCAGCCCTTTTATTTGGGAAGTCCTTTAATATGTATCCATATAGCTATTCTACTGGTTTTGCTTCTCTGGTTCAACTGTGACTGTGATGGGCAGGAAACAGATCAAAACCCTTAGAATTTCTCACTGCTGCCCCCATTCAGGCTAGCTTCAAGCATCTTCCTCTTTAGACAGTATTCCTATGCATCTACAGAAAACATGTTGGAAAATACGGGCCTGACAGTTCCTAGAGTCACGTAACTGTCTAATTACCCAAAGAGATACTAATTTCATTATTCAGGACATATTCTCTCATAACAAGCTATAATTCTCAGGAAACAGACTCCATTGGGCACATTTGAATCCTATACTGTGGCCTTGTGTGGTCTGCAGTGCCCAGGTTCTAAAGAATGTATTAGGCTGTGCCTGATGCCCACCACTAGTCCAAACGGCTTGTGGAATGCATAGGCGTAGGATGGATGAACCAGGTGACTTTTGGGATCCCAGTGGCATTTTCCTGTGGACAAGAGAAACTGGAGACTGAGATAACCACTGTGCCAGGAACCATAGTCTTCAGAACACAAGGACATGGTCATAATGCTGGTTTCCAGCTGGTTTCCAGTGCTGAGTAGCTGGTGCCCAAGACATGTAAGTTGTTAAATATCTTCCATATCACCCTTGCTCACAGAGTCTACTCAAAATGCTCACTTGCTCATGCAAAACATATTCATGGAATTGATAATAGGCTGCAAACACGATACCAATATTAGGGAAAATAAATATATGAGTAGCAAAGCAAGGTGGCAGTTTAAGAATGCATAATTCAGCAGGAGAGACAGACAATTTAACTTTGAGTAAGAAAAAAAAATGGACTCAGCGTAAAGTATGCTTAATTTATTCTTCGCCATATCATTTACTATCTTTTTGACCGTGTAATAATTTAATGGAGTCTGTAAGAAAACAGATTGATGGCAATCTAACTTCATCAATTAATAATCTATATGGCATGGGGTTGGTTATTTGTCATTCTAGGGTACATTTTTATATTTAACGAATAGAGATAGGACTGTTTTAAGAATAAAACAACATAGAATATAACAAAATTGCAACAGTGGCACATACCTTTTTATTTTTAACTTCACTGTTTTTATTTAAGTCAAGAATTTAAAAAATTGCAAATACTATTGTTTCGAATTTTTGCAGCATCTAGTAGAATCATAGTTTTTAACTTGGCCACTAATATGATCAAGCATATAAATAGATTTATCAATATTTACCTTCATATACTTCTGGTATTAACCATGTTCGATGTATTTGTTATTTGCTTGGGTTTGATTTACCAGAAATATATTGAGGGTTTTTAAAAATCCACATATACTGAGTAGAAATCTCGATGCAAAAACTCAGTTTTGGTTATCTTCAAATCAGTTTAATTGCAGCTTGAAGCACATTTGCTCATAGGGTGGCAGAAAATTCAGTACCAGTTGTTACTGAGTTTCCTGCTCCTAAGATAGTATAAAGTTTCTAGGGTCTCACAAATTGTGGAGACATTGGTCAAAGCCCCTTGACACCAGTCATCTCCTCATTTGCTCCCAAACCACCTACACTTCAGGTCTAGCTCTTCAAGCTGCCATTTTCCTTGGAGATTTTGCTCCCTTTTAAACCATACTAGACCACCAAGTGTAAGTCCCTGATGTTTTAGAGAATCATAAGTCTTTTATTTGTCACAGGTTTGGGGGAATTTTTTTTCTTTCTTCCCTCTAAGTGAAAGCTGATCTCCACTACAAAAGCACTTAATTTAATGTCTTCAATGAAGTTTTTGTAAAAAAAAAAAAAAAAAAAAAAAAAGAAGAGAGAATAAGTTAAAAAATCCTTGAGGCAGTGAATTACAAATCTTAACAGCTTAAGGCTGAGTGTAGAGAGTGGGTAGAGAGAACAGCAACCTAATTTGGTAACATGAATTGTGACACTTTCCATTCCTTCCACGCTTTGTAAGAGTTTAAACAGCACAGAAATACAGTTTCTTCTCAAGGTTTGCCAGCGTTTCTTGCTAAAACCATCTGAGCCTCATGCCTTTTCAGAGAACAGCTCTTTTATGAGTATTTCAGTTTCTTACATGGTTATTGATATATTCAGATTTTCTACTTTATTTGAAGTCAACTGTGGTAATACCAATTTTTGCAGAAAAAATATCAATTTCATTGTGGGATTATCATGTACAGCAGAGAATTATGCATACTAGTGTAATTTAAAATAATCTTGCCTGTTTGAGGGCTCATATGCTTTCATATTTCTAAATATTAAAGATTCCAATTTTTATTAAAGATTCCAATTTTTATTAAATGGATTATTAAGACGGTTATGCATTTTGCTGCTATTTTTCAAAGTTTAGATCGTGAGTATATTTATTAATTCTACTTTAATTATTCAAGTTTAAAATTTTTAACTTCTGCCTCTTTATTCTTTCTCTAGGTTTATTTTCTTCTAACTTCTTGAATATAATGTTTAGTTAGTTTATTTCTAATAATTATTGTTTAGTAGGAAATGTTTTGCATATGACTGTGATTTCAACATTGGTCACATCTTACATTTGATGTAACTTATCATTGTGATTATTATTTAATAAATAATAGCTTTAGTTTCACTGAGGTTTCCCTAGTTTCATTGAATTGTGATATACAGAAGCCTTTTCAGAAGTTTCAATTTTGAAGAGTTTATATTAATTGCCTTACATTTTTAAGTACTAATGGTCTATTTTGATTTGGAACCCCCAGATTTTATCTCATTTTAAGTACTATAGATTCAGAGTCAGAGAATCTGAGAATCAGTACCAAGGACAGTAGAAGATCCATGTTCCAGTTCAGGCAGTCAGGAAAAGTTAATCCAACTGTTGTCCAAAATTTTATCCTATTTCAGCCCTCAATGGATTGAATGATGCCCACCCAAATTGGAGAGTGTCATCTTCTTTAGAAAGTCTATTAATTCAAATTCCAATTTCTCCCAGATAAACCACCATAGACACACTCAGTGGTAATGTTGAACCAGGTATCTGGGCATACCCGGGCCTGGTCAAGTTGACATATAACATTAGTCAACACAAGTTCACCTTTTGTTAATTTTGTACTCATATACATAGTCTCAAATCATACTTATTCTCCAAATAAAGACAATAGCAAGGACATAATTCTGCCTAACATTATACAACTATCTTGTGTACAATGAAAAACATACTAACTGCTTCCTCAGAAGGGCAATGAAGTTCTTGAGTGATGTTAACTCCTTAATATCCTATAACTTTCATACTGCGATGCAATATTAATAATACTTAAATGCTAAAACATAAGGTCAAAATATCTTATGTTACATTGTGAGAGAATAAGAAGAAAAAAGGATTATATATATATATATATAATGTGTATGTATGTATATAAAATATTTTCTGTATACAATATTCATACAAAATATACAGATGTTTGTGTGTAGTATATAATATAGTGTATATGTGTTTACATGTTAGTTAGCTTTCCTTCACTGAGACAAAATATATGGGACAAATTAACTTAAAGGAAGAAAGGTTTATTTTTGCTCCTGATTTCAGAGGTTTTGGTGCCTACCTACTTGGTCAAGTTGCTGTGGGCCTGTGGCATAGTACATCATGGTCAAAGCACAAGACAGAGGCCACTGCTTACCCTATAGCAGTCAGGAAGAAAAGAAAAAGAATAAAATAAGAGAAAAGGAAGGGGCCAGGGTCCCAATATCCACATGAAGGGCATATCCCCAATGACCTAACTTTCTTCCACTTGATGATTCTACCATTTCACAATTTGCCACAGGCTGACAACCAACACTGTAAGATATGGGCCTTTGGGAGACATTTAAGATCCAAACCCAAAGGATTCATAACAAAATGAGGAGGAAATACTGTAACGAGAACCCTTATTTCCGTAGCTGGAGCCCTGGTTTTAACAGTATTCAGAACCACTTTCTTTCGCTACCCAGTTTATACTCATTTTTCTTTCAGTAAGCACCTCAAATTGTCATAGCTTTCTTTATGTGGTAGGGTCACTCAAATCTTCATTTCTATAAGATCTGAACTATTAGTAGTCCTGCCTGGATGGAGTTGTTATAGTTTTCCATTGCTTTTAATCACAGGGCATGCTAATCCTAAAAGACATCTTAATAGATCTCCTGTATTCCAGATCTACTCTTCATTACCTCCGCTGTGGAGTAGCAGTCCAATTTCCACTTGCTAATGAAGATCAATCACCTCAGCCAGCACAGTGACTCTTTCTTTGCCTGAGGATTTAGAGGCATGAGGAATCCCAAGTAGCTGTGTTTAGCTTTTATTTTAGTAGAATAATTTTTGTGTCTCCTGGTAGAAGCATTCTTCCTTTTAGAGTTAAGATCTCGAGACCAGCAGAGCTTAAAAGTACAGAAACAAGAAACTGAAAATTTGCTATGTGTCACTGGGAGTAATAGTAAGTGATGCCTCTCCCATTTCCAACCTTTTATTCCTGAACACATGAATCTCAGCCATCAGTGAAACATGATGTGGAGTCAGCATATATCACATTCCAGAGGACCTTGCACAGTTCCCAATGGTAATGCCGCTTAGCCGACTCTCTAACATTGTCTTCAAAGACCATTCTACCATTCTATCAAGACATTTATTTCAGGATGGAAAAACGGTGAACCTCATGATGATGATGGGCCCATTGCTCCACTTTTTTTTTTTTTGCCATAAAGTGACTTCCCCCAATAAAAAGCAATGCTGTATAAAATGTTATAATGGTAGATAAAGCAGTCTGTAAATCTGCCGATGATAGTTTTGCAGAAGTATTGCATGCAAGGAAGACAAATCCATACATGGAGTGTCTATTCCAGCAAGGATAGAACATTATGCTTTTTTTTTTGTGGTACTGGGGGTTGAACTCAGGGGCATTCTACCTCTGAGCTGTATCCCCAGCCCTATTTTCTATTCTTTATTTTGAAACAGGTCTCACTAAGTTGTGGAGTGCCTCACTAGGTAGCTGAGGCTGGCTGCGAACCCAGATCCTCCGGTCTCAGCCTCCCAAATGCTGGGATTACAAGTGTGCATCACTATGCCTGGCCATTATGCTTTTTTGATGGAAATAGTCTAATGATGGCTGTCTCAATCTTTCTCACTGCTGTATTACAAAACACCTCACCATAACTCAGGGGAAGGAAGATTTATTTGCTCACAGTTTTTAGAGATTTCAGAGGTCAGTCCATGTTAGGCCAGATCTGTTGAGCTCAGAGAAAGGAGGCAGGAAGCATAGAGAAGGAAAGAATAACCCTCTGCTCTCCCAACATGGAGGCCAGAAACAGGGAGAGAAAACAAGGGGATTCAAAGACAAAAACATTGCCTTGATGGCCATACCCCCAAGGATCCACCTTCTCCAGCCACACCCCATGCCTATATTATCACCCAGTAAATCCATTAAAATGGATTTATCTATTGATGAGATTCCAACCCTTCATGACTTAATTATATCAACTCTGAATATTAATACATGAGATCTTCAGGGGATGTTCTATCTTTCCATAATGGCAGCTATATCCAGGCTAATTTTGGTGAATAAAAGTTTATGTTGCTGAACCCATTCATAACTTCCATCACTGCCACCATGACCATTTTGTTTATGAGCATATTGATGACAGGTTCAGCTGGGGAATGAGGTCAAATGGTAACCATAAAACATGTCATCCTATCCACCTTATTATTAAAATCTTCCTCTGCTAAGATCACCTTGCTTTTGGTTAGATACAGAATGTCCCCTGAGGAACTCACATATTAATGTTCAGAGTTGATGTGATTAAGCCATTAGAGCTATAATCTCATCAATGGATACATCTATCATACTGGATTTATTGGGTGGGAACCTAGGCAGGTAGAGTATAGTGGAGAAGGTGTGTCTCTGTGAGTGTGGCTTTAGGGACTGTGCTTTTGTCTTTGAATCCCCTTGCTGACTTGTCTCTCTTGCTTCCAGCCTCCGTGATGTGAGAGCCCTTGAACTCTCTCTCTCTGCTTCTAATCATCGTTTCCTGAGATCTGCAGACAACAGCCTGACATGGACTGAACCCTAAAATCTTCAAAAACTCTGAGCAAATAAATCTTATTTTATCTAAGTTGTGTGGGCAGTTGATCTAGATTGTAGCAGTGAGACTGTTAGCAGAGACACACTTTATTTACTTATCTATTGATGCATTATAATCATACATCATGATGGAGTTCAGAGGGATAGAGACATACATCACACAGTACTCAGTGAGCCTCCCCTCAACTCCCAACCCACTCACTCCCCCTTCCTGTGTACAACATTGAGATTGTCACTGATATGTTTGTGTATGTACATCATGTCCATTGAAGTGTGTCCTTCATTGAGTTCCCTCCCTCCCCAGCCTCCTTCCTTTAGGTACTCCCAATCACTCCACTAGAATTTCTCCTCCTTTGTCTAGAGTCCCTCCTGTATCTCAATTTTTCCCTAGCCTTCACATATGAGGGAAATCATCCAGCCTTTCACTTTTTATAATTAATCTCACTTACCATAATGTTCTCCAGTTCCACCCATTTCCTTGCAAATGACATAATTTTGTTCTTCTTGATGGCTACGTAGAATTTCATTATGGAGACACATCTTTTATCGAGAATTCACAGAAGTCACAAATATCATATCTTTATCAATTCAGCAAGGTCTATCTACATACTTCTTCCACAAATTTCCTTGTTTCCAATTTTCCAATCACATTTCTTCCAAATACCTGGTCATGCAGCCAAACCATTGGCTGCAGTCCATGAATTACTATATAATCACAAGAAAAGATGGCCATCTCTCCTTCAAAGCAAAACACATGACCAGGTAGACTGCTCCTATTTCTGCCCATTGGGAGGATCCGTCTTCACCACTGTCTTTAGGGATGTTCCAAAGAGGAAGCATAGTGTGGTAGATGTCCATTTCTGAATGGTGTCTGCATATTGTGCAGAACAGTCTATAAACCAGACCTAAGTTTTCTTTTCCTCTGTCAGCTGATCCTAGGAAACTTCTCATGAGGCTATAGAGATAGGTTGTAAGAAAGAAGGCAATGTAGAAAGAGTGGGATCTGTTGGCATTTGGGGTACCTCTCAATATAACTTATCTATATCTTTATGACCAGCTTGGGCCCTATCATATAGCACTTCAAGCGATGATGGCATACTGCTATGCACATACAACTTTATAACTTGATGGATCAGATCAAAACCATTTCCCGCTGGCTCAGGTCACATGGTAATTTGGGGGCCTGTGGTCACGGCCTCAGTGATACTAAGGCCTCCTACCATGCTGAGAGCTGTATCTCAGAATGAAAGTGATTATCTGTGGATGATACCAAAGCCTTGCTCCAAAACCCTGAAGGCCTGTACAGTGATTCATCTACATGAGCCTGCTGAGGGCTTCAAAAAACATCCCTATCTGCCACTGACGCTTCAAACATCAATGCAGCAGATGGATCACATGGTCTAAGTGGC
Organism: Graphiurus murinus; assembly: GCA_004027655.1. NCBI lineage: Eukaryota > Metazoa > Chordata > Mammalia > Rodentia > Gliridae > Graphiurus > Graphiurus murinus. Next base: position 17,188 of record PVLC010004235.1, read on the forward strand.
AGAATAGCTTGCAGGGCAGCATGGACCTGTTCTGAAGCCTTCTTTTATTCTTAGCCCCACTCCACACTAGCAGATTTTCAGATCACTCATTAAATAGGCTGGTGGTAATACACCCAAATGAGGAATATGTTGCCTATGAAATTCAAAGAGGCCCTCTAGATGCTTTGCCTCCCTCTTTGATATAAAAGTAGCCAGAGGCAGCAATTTAACCTTTTATTTATAAAAGGCCCCATGTTCTTTTGTTCACTGTATCTAAAACTTTCTACCTGAACAGACCAAGTAAGAAGGTAGTAATCATTCAATCTGTTCCACTTTTAGGAATATCACAATCAATTAGTGCCATAGGCTTGTTTGAGTCATACTATTCTGTTGGCTTCTTGGTCACTGTTGTCCACTATCAAAACCATACCATCTGGTGGCTGAGTCTGCCATTTAATCCTTACCATCCTGGAGTACAATTACTTCCCTTACATATTGGTTTACCAGTTCAGTGACTGTGGTTCCCAATTTAAGGTTGGTCTACAGAGAAGAACAAACAAAGAACTCATCAAGGATGATGGGGTGTTCTAACAAATATTTTTGCTCTTAGTATTTGTGAAAGGTACAATTCTGGATCTTTTCCATGTAGGTGAGAACACCTTCAATGATAAGTCCACTCTAACATTCTAATCTCTCTATGTCTTTGATTCCTTACATCTTCACTAAATCGAGGCAGGTTGGAAGTTCTTATTTGCACAAAGCTGGCCATCTTTTGGTTCATATTCCAGCCAACTAACCAAACAAACCATCTAAGCAATTTCTACCTCCCTGAGCTACAACATTAAATACAGAATATCATTTAGATAATCCATGTCAATAAATGTGGCCTGATCTCACTTTTATGTTCCTTCCTCCATTATTCATATACCCTTAGTGGCCATTTACATACCTGTTCACCATATTTCTGTCTGTGCAAATTAGAAAACTTAGTTCTTGGGGAGCATGTTGCATCTCCTTATTGGTTGCATTTTGTACCTCACCTTTAGGGGATCTGCTGGGACTTGAGCCTCATTATAGGGTTAAAAGCAAAGAGGTTGGCAGGCTAGTTCTAGAGGAAAGTAAGCATTATATTGCATGGCAATCACATCACAATCAATCATTAACACTTCTTCACACAATGCAGAATTGAGCCTCGTAGACTGAGATGGAAAAGCTGATATCAGTGTGGATGGAAAAGATACTTACTCTGGTAGTAGGGAGATACTTTCCACTGGCAAAGAAGGCTCATCAGAATTGAGGGGCTCAGTATCCTCAGCTTCATCACAGATTTTCTCTATGTCTCTATTTTGACTCACAGAATTCCATTCTCTCCCAATATTCTCACTTTTACAGTAGACTGCAAGGCTAGGAATTCAATTCACATTGTAATTTGAGGCAGGCAGATAATATGATTTTGTGTAGGATTTTCAGCAATTTTAGTCCTATAGTTGGTAATGGTTGCCTTCAGGGCACACATAGAAACTCTTAAGGGATTCAGATCCCCAAGTTCATTCTTTTCTCTCACTACTTTGTCCATTGATGACAAATAGCAACTGTTATCTTGGTTATATTCATTTAGTTGCCAAAAATATTCAAAAGTATCAGATACATATACTCAGCTACTTACTTCTTATAAGTGATTTGTTAGGAATGTTTTATGCAGGAGAAACATGGGGAATGCCTCCTTGGCCCATGCCCATTGATCTGGTGTGTACAGCCTTCCTCTACTACACCTAGAAGGAATATCAGGGCTCCCATAGGTTGCTGGGCTGCTCCTGCCTTGCCCCTTCACAAAGTGCAGGCTGGCAGTGGGACCCATGGGAGTGCCTCATCTTGTAAGCTCAAGAAGGAGACAGGGATGCTGCTAGGGAGACAGGTGCAAATGCAGGAGCCCCTGAGCCTCAGGTGCATGCAGGGAAGGGGACTAAGGAAGTCTAGGTGTTCTGCTGAGGAAGCACAGGTCTGGCTCCCAGGGCTGACATGGCACAGACCCTGAGGCTGGACTTTTAGGAGAGATCAGCTCCTTCTGATGCAAACTGCTGAAAGGCTGCTGGTACCTTAGTCTCTGGCTGATTAAGGCCATGACTGTGGTTTCATCATCCTTCCTATTTGATATGTGTCCCCTGATAAGAATCATATTTGTGTTGGGGTGGGGAGTTGGTTTTAGTGAAACTTAAACACATGCTTTGAAGTCATTGTGTGGGGTTCCAGGTGGCAACGGGATTCTCTAGATGGGGCAGATGGCCAGGAGAGATGAGGAGAAGGCTAAAGTCAGAATGCAGGGCAGGGAGCAGTCCTATCCCTTCTTCTCTGTATCCCTCTCCCTACCTGGTCTCTGGAGGAAAAATCAACCAACCAACCAACCAACCAACCAACCAACCAATAAACGAGCATCTAATGCAGATATTCTATTGTATCTGTATTCCCAGATCACTCCCTAGGCTCTTAGCATGACTTCATTACCAAAAACAGAGTAATTACCATCTTTAGATCTAACTATATTAAAGAACCAATTTCAGAAACTCTAGATCCAAGTCAGAAATATATCTTTAACGTTCTGTTCCTCTAAAATTCTCTTGGTACCCCAAACTTCATTATTAGGATTATCTAGTAGGAAAAGAACCAGCAGGAAATCTGTTTATATCTGACATTTTGAGTTTATACATTGTTCTTCTCTTGCTATTGAGCTGATTGTCAGGAATTCATACCCAGTGTTCATGTATGTATACATGTGTATATATGTATGTAGATATGTATGTATATGTATATATGTATGTAGAGAGAATTATTATGGAGTATTGATTAATAAAATAAAAATTCTACAATGTTTTAAATTTGCTTACAACACTAGAGGGTGGAGGAAGGGGAACAGATTAGGGGAGCTAATGAGTTAAAAGCAACAAAAGATAATTCTGCATTCCTGAACCTTGACTTACAACCCAAGGTAGCTGGCTCCCATGTGCCTCAGCCTTTCCTTTAAATGTAATTTTTCTGACCAATCTAGAAGAAGCAAATACTTCTCCTTGTGAACCATTCTATCTCAAAGCTTTTCCAACTTTTTTTGTTATACTGCCCTTCTTATCTATGTCCAGTGTAGGCTTAATGCAAGCAATTAATGCTTTCCGTCCCCACATTTGTTAAAACATGTTCTTGGCTCTTAATGTCAATTGCTATCTAGTTTTGCTGCTGATAGTTTCAGAAAATATCCTAGGACCTGGTATGTATGTACGTATATATGTATGTACGTATGCATGCATGCATGTATGTATGTATGCATGTGTTTTGGTTTTATTTCAGTGAAGCCTCAGTATAGAGCTTGGGCTAATGTGGCCCAAATGCTTATGGAGAGTGAGAAGTCCAAGGTGTGCTGTTTGTAACTGAGACTTAGGAAGCTGGTGGTATAGCTAATTCTAAGTCCTGAGAATCAGATAATTTAAGGTATAGAAGCTAGTCTGTGTCTGAAAGCCTAAAAATCAACTGAATAGTAAGAGAAAATCATTGCTCCAGCTCAAACAATTAGACTTGATTTGTCCTTCTTCTGCCCTTCTGTTTGATTCAGGTCCCCAATAGATTGGATTATGCCCACTCTCATGGGGAGAGCCATCTGTTTCACCAATTCAAATGCTAAAATATTCTAGAAACACTCCAATAGACACAGAAGAAATAGTGTTTTACCAGCTATCTGGGCATCCCTTAGTCTAGTCAAGTTAACACATAAAACTGTCACATTCTTATTCATCGGGCATTTTATTAGCCGTTCTTTCTCCGATTCTCTGTCTCTCTTTTGTTTGCAAATTATATTTGGTTGGGCAAGCTATTTTATTTCTGTGTTATCAGCAATTTATTTTTATATTTTCTTATCAGGACCTCAGTTCAACTTTTTTTCTATCAACTACCTACAGACTATAATCACCAGAACATTATGTTATCTCCTTGAAATTAATATATAAAATATGAGCTAAAAATAATATATATAATCAATGGAGTTAAAATTTTCTTGAAGACTTCAATGATAAGAGCATGAAAATTTTTTTCATTCATACAACATAACCTATAATAAAGGAATATAGATATCTTTCATGTAAGAAGTATAATACAAATTCAGAGAAGATGGCTTTAAATTCATTTACAGTATCATTTATTCTTTAGATTGTGTCTTTGTAGGTTTTTCACTTAGATGATATTTTTAAATGAATTTCTGTCTGCTAAACCTTAATATTATTATCTCCATTAAGCCTCAATTAACCATATAAAAAGAATTCTGGACTTGTTTGAAAGTTGCTATCTGCATATACGAGTAATTATACTAACTCTTCTGCTATGGCTACATTGGCGTCTCAAAGTCTGGAGATTGCCCCTAGGATGTGTAGATGAAAGACCCTCCTACTTCTTAGAAAGTAAATATATGACCCTAAAGGAGTATGGTTTTATGACTCTAGAAAGTTTGCTTGACCAGGCTATGTTAAGAATGTGGGCTCTATGTGTAAAACGAAGAAGTGGTACTATTTGTGTTCTGACAATGATTGATATGTCATAAATGTCTATGTAACCCTGTTGGACTCAAGAAATGTATAAAAATCCGTGCTGAAAAATAATTAAAAAAAAGAAAATATGGTCTAGATCATGAATAAAAGAGACAATGCAATCAAATCCTCAATATCACCTTCTGAGAGATGATGCTTATTTATCTTCTCTGTCCCTGAGTCAGCCCTGAGGATAATTCTGTAAATATTATTCACCAAAAAATTATGCATTACTCTGATAGGTATATGATATCCAAACCAGATTTTCTCCTTAATTAGTAATGTGTTGTATGACACACAATGTTGTATGACAAAATAAAATGTCTTATTAAAACTAACATCATTTAGATCTTTGTACTTTTCCTAATTCTTCCAGTCTATCTATTTTCAAGATAATTAAATTAGATTGATTCAACAGAAGTATTTCTTAGTAAGCTACACTGCAATTTACCTAGTTTCCTGTTTCCTTTTGACATTGTCAAATTTGCTTTGGAAAGCAATATAAAAATGAAGGTTTTTGGATCTCACATCTTCTTTTTCCTATGAATATAAGCAAAACAGACATTTTAGCTAAGTTAATGAAAGATATTAAGTGTATGAATATGGCTAATTAATGGATTTTTTAAAGTGCAAACATGAATTATTCCTAAAATAATGACTGCTGACTCCCAGTTTGTCCTCTCAACATCCCTACTTTCTGGTCGAATAAATTCACAGTCACTTTCAATATTTGACAACTTGGAAAAAGCTGAATAAAAATAATTTAGACGAGTCTGGTGAAAACTTTGATGACAGTTTATTGCAATAAACATATGACCACTGCAATAGTGGAATTTGATATAGTGACATAACCTCTATATTAGCATTGCACATCTTCTTATTAATAACATGTTTTATTACTGCCACTTTGCTTACCTGCCAAATGACCAACATTATTCAATTTCCCATTTCAATCTTAAATTGAGATATCTAAACCAGGAAACTCCCCCACTCTCTCTTGCCTCTTTGAAAAAAATTAAAGTTCTCATTTATATTACGTAGCTGTGGATCAAGTAAAATGACAGCAACAGCCAGTCCTAGTTCAGATCAATCCCCAAATAAACATAATCTTTGAGCTAAGATTTCCCTGAGCAAACATTAGAATGGACTATTTTATTTTCATTTTTACTACTTAATTCCTATAGATAGGTACTGGCTAAGGCTGGGAGAAAATAAATGCCAATCCTAATGAGATAACCAGTTGGGCAGATTCAGTTAACAATGTCTTGAAAGAATGAGAACCAGAAAAAATTCAGTCAAAGGATCTAGAAAAAAATATTAATTTTCATGCCTATTAATGTCTATTTGAGGGGAGAACATATTCTCTACCTAGCAAGTACCATACTAAGTAAATAATCTCCTGTGGATAGATGTGGTGTAAGAGAGGGAACAACCTAGCCAAATTTCTTGAAATGTTGATGAAGAAATCCTACAGTTAAATCTAATATGATCCTTGTATAAGGAATGAAATATTCTTTTTTTCACATTTTATTTTATTTATTTTTAATTTTTTAATTTATTTTTTATTGTAATAATTTGTGCTTTGTATGTATACATCTTTGTTAGGAATGAAATATTCTATATGCACTCTCCCTCCAACTCTTTTTTTTTTTTTATAGTACCAGGTATTGAACCCAATACCACAACTAAAATATAAAGAACTAAGATACAAAGCAATACTAGGAATCAGGGAAAGAATGATCAGTACCAAAGATCAAAGTGAAGGGGAGGAAAGCTAGGAGCATCCTGGTGTTTAGAGCGACTTCTCATGAGGTTCTCATAAAGTAGCTGAAACTGAATAGGTGGTGTTTCAGTTGATGAGTGCTGTGGAGCATACCACCCCAAATCTTAGTGGCTTTAAATAAATATTTATGATTTTTCAAAATGTTGAGGGTTAACTAGGAGATTCCTCTGCTTCATGTGGTGTTGGCAGTGGTCACGCATGTCAGTCTGGGAGCTCAGCTGGAGCTCTCTGTCCTCTTCTATATGCGCTGTCTCAGCTTCTAGGACCTCTTTTCATGCAGAATAGTCCGGGCTTGTTTAATGGTAGTGACTGCGTTCTGAGAGAGTGAGTTCCAAGTGGAAAAGCCTGAAGTACAAGTGTGTTACACCTGCTAATGCCACATTGGCATGGATTCAAGGCAGGCAGGGACTTACTGTAGAAAGGTGTGGATACTGGGAGATACGCTTGACATACACCCACCAATGGAGTCACGAACCACATGAACTAAGGTCCAAATCTTCCACTGAGAACATCAGTAATATCAATGTATTCTCATACTAGGATGGATTTTTTATTTAGGAATTGTTGCTTTCATCTTTTTACAAAGTATAATTCATCTATACTCTAACTGCTCCATTTACCTTCCTGGATATGAGTTGACAAGAAAACATGAAAATATGAGATATACTCTGTGTAATCACATGGTATTCTTTCTCAGGTTTATAAAGAGTCTCAAATATTTTTTGGCTTGCATTCTACTTGAAGTAGCACAAATAGATGCTTTAAAAATGTGCACAACATAACAAAATTTGCACTTCAACATAAACCTTGTAGGGGTGTGGATTCATTGTCTTGAAAAATACTATTGTGAACCTGGTCTAGTTGGTTTGTTTTTTCAACAGGTACCATGAGAAGATTTTTTTCAAAATATACTCAGACAGTTCTAATGAACCAAAGGAGAAAAATTTCCAACTGCTTTGATTTGATTTCCCAGTATAGGAATTATTTTGCATTCCATTTATTTTTTGCAGAAGATCCTTTACTATCATAAAAATTTCATGTCATAATTAAATATATAACATATAGTTATAATATGTAACTTACATTTAATATACAATTTACATATATTTATATGTATGGCAATTAATATTCTCAATATACCTGGCATATATTGCTAGTTATTCTTTTCAACAAGACTGTGACGTAAGCTACTATGCAGTTGATAATATCTTTGAGATGGAGGAGATGAGGCTTAAGCAATTGATCAAGGTCATCTAATATATTAGCAGTAGAAATGGGATTAGATTGTCTCTGCTTTCATAAAATCAGAGCCATCTAAACTGAACATTTTGTTAAATAAAGAAGTTACTAGCAAGTAACATGTGGCTATAGTCTGAGGAATGACAATTTAGCAATTGAGTGGACATGATTTTAGGAACACTATACATACATCTTCTACTGTGATATAGATTATTACTTTTCAAATTTAATTTTCTGATGAGGTCACTGAGATGTAGGAAGATATAAGAATGGTGGTACACACTTGTAATTCCAATATGTGGGAGGCTGAGACAGGAGAATCACAGGTTTGAGGGCAGCCTCAAAAACTTAGTGAGACCCTCAGCAACATAGAAAGACTCTGTTAAAAACAAACAAACAAAAAAATATACTTTAAATTATATATATATATATATATATATATAATTTTATATATATATATATAATTGGCTACACCTCAGTCCATATATATGTCTGGGGTGTAGTTTGGAGGTAGAATGCTCCTGTATTCAATCCTCAGTAAAAGACACAAACATAAACACACACACACACACACACACACACACACACACACACACGTAAGAAACTTAAAGTGATAAGGCCCTCCTAGCACGTGAAAGATGAGTAAAATAATGAAAGATTTAAAATGATGTTGTATTTGATATTGCTAATTCTCACTTCAGTTTTTGTTAGTGACAAACACCCTTTGCCTAAACAAATTATATAGTTATGCATCTAGAGTATTGTATGAAGTGCCTGTAAAATCATTTTTGCTAATATATGGTTAGCTATATAAAAACCCATTAAAAGAATATCAATTTACTATATTAATTTCTACTTGTTAGGATTGATATATACACCATAGTATCAAGGGAATAGAACACTATTTGCATTCTCAGTTCTATTTTTGTTCAGGATATTGTTTTTTTTCATTGCTTCATTTTGAAAATGTGCTCTAAATTAATTAGTTGCAACAGAAAATTTGAATAATTTAAAGATGTATTTTTGAAAAATTACATTTTTTCCTATCAGCTACATCATAAGTTTGTTATGATGTATAATGGTGAAGCAACTGGGTGACTTATTGTTCTTACATAAAATTTTTATATTATGATTTTATCAGAAATGAGGCTATTTATAGTTTAGTATAGTAATTTATTTATAGTTATAGTAATTACCTTTTTCAAAGACATCATTGCAGATATATAAAGGAATCCACATAGCATTCATTATTCTGAACTTTAAAAGATAACATGTGCTACATGATCAAGAGGAAGCAAAAATCAAAGCCATACTATTCAATCCAGCTGCTTGGAATGGTAATAAATATGCTGATCCAATAGCATTACTGTATATCTTTGCCTTACTATTAGTTTTGACTCAAAGCATTCTTTTAAAAAATGTTAATTTTCTTAATGCTCTCCCATTCAGTCTTTTGGTTTTAATTTTGCTTTTTTTTTTTTTTTTTTTTTTTGGTACTGGGCATTCTACCTCCGAACTATACCTCCAGTCCTTTTTTTTTTCTTTATGGTACTGAGGATTGAACTCAGGGGCATTCTACCCCCAGCTATATTTTTTATTATTTATTTTGAAACAGGGTCTCACTAAGTTGCCGAGTTCCTCACTAGGTAGCAGAGGCTGGCCGTGAACCCGGATTCTCTGATCTCAGTCTTCCAAATGCTGGGATTACAAGCGTGCGCCACCATGCCCGGCTTTTTTTTTTTTTTTTTTTGTGGTACTGTGAGGGAACCCAGGGGCATTCTACCTCCAAGTTACACCCCAGTCCTATTTTTTATTCTTTATTTTGAAACAGGGTCTCACTAGGTTGCGGAGGGCCTCACTAAGTAGCTGAATCTGGCAGAAAACCCAGATCCTCCGGTCTCAGCCTCCCAGTACTAGGATTACAAGTGCGCCACCGAACCAGGCTATGAAAACAATTTCTTGATGTGCTGGTTTTTATCTGTTTGCTCTTATCCTCACCTCACCCCACTTTGTCATCTCGATTTCAACCTGTATTTACCAGATCTCTCTCCTCTGCTTGTCTCTGTCCTGCTTTGGGTCCTGGAATTCTACCTTCTATGTAAGGTTGCAGTATCTGATTCCTCAGCTTTTTGGGCTTCTCTTTGCATTTAGACAATGGGAGGACAAATAGGAAGTGAGAAGGGGGGAGGGAGGGAGAGAGAGAGTTATTTAGTCTCTATTTACCTCCAAGATACTCTGCCTCTGTTCTCTGGTTCTGCCACAACTCCTAACAGCTTGTCCCCTTCCATGGAATCAGCTCTCCTTGCTTCTGAGTAGTGATTATATCAGTTTCTACCCTTCTGTCCTAGGGTTAGTGGTGGCTTTCTGTTGTTGTCAATACTTGAATGCTTCTTTATCCCTGTTGGTTTTCTCATCTTTGTCCATACCTCTGTAAATAACCTATTGATTAAACTTCAGTTAAACCCTTTCAAGTAGACCATGTGTTTTTTCTTGGGACTCAGAAAGACAGAATTTGTTTACATAAAAAAGAATGTATTTTCTATAAAAGGGAAAATATTCTTTTACTACATTAATCAATTTATTTCTAAATGATTTGGATACTTTGTGTAAATCACTTTCCTTACCTCTAATGTCAATCTGTAACCTAAGAGAAGGAACTAGAGGAATAAATGTCCTAATGACACTATCCTTCCTCCTTCTGATCTTCGGAAGTGCCAGGCACTAAGTGAATGCTAGCAGGTAGAGGCTAAGTTCATTGGTGAAGATTAGGATGCACATCAGGGAAGAGAAGAACAGGTCTTGAACCTGTAAACGTAAATTAAGCATATCCAACATGGTCCACCTTGTTTCTTCCTCAATATGCTATTGTAGTCTTCATCTCAATGAAAGCATGTCTCCAACACAGGGGATACAGATATTCATCAGATACTTTATTATCAGTGACTCATGATAATTAAACTATACCCCTAGCCAAAACATGACCTATTTGCAGCAATATTCTCCTTAAAGAGGAGTGGAGGTGGGAAAAGGGAATTAAAAGTCAACATACATGCTTCAGTCCCTGCCTCAGTAGCAGGTCCTGAGATCTAAGTTTATTTCCTCCAGAACTCATTTCATATTCTACTTAGTTTGATCAAAACCAGAAAATGTTCTTCACAAGATGAGTGATATACATCTCTTCTCTTAATATTTGAGTTCATCTTGATCTTATCTTTATTAGCTTGTTAGGATTATCCATTAATAAAGACTGGTGGGAAAGGAGTATTAAGAGATGTACCAAAAAAATCTGTGAGTTGCAGTTATTGTTCTTGCTCTCCTTGTGGGCTGCAATCAAATGATGTTGGGTATAGTGAAGCAAATAATCTACCCATTATTTTGCAAAAATGAGGTGTACAAAACGGTCAGTATGGAGATTCAGCTTCTAATATAACTAAACCATTTCAGTGTTCCTTGGTGGAATAATTTCTTACTTGAACACTCTAACTAAAATATACTATTCCAGAGCTACAGGGCTGGATATCAAAAATGCCTTGCCTGAGCTATTTTGTAAAATAATATTGCTAGAATCCTTGAACATTCATTTTTACCTCTATTCACAACTCCCCAAACCAAGGCTTTTGTAGTTATTTCAAGCCAGCTGATTTTGAAAGATATGTGATGTCCTGGTCAAAATTCTCACTGATATAATGAAAATTACTAACCGTACAACTTACAGGGAAGAACATTTATTTGCTCACAGTTTTAGGATATTTTGGGGTTCACGCAATGTGAGGCTGGCATCTATGTAGCTTGAGGCATGGCAGCAGGAAGGGGAGAGAGAGCATGCATAGCCCCGCCCTCATATTGTGGAGGGTAGAAGCAGAGTGAGCAAGCGTTAAGAATCATATATAATCCACAGGGCCACAGCCCCAAGGACCCCTCCATAGTAACCAAGCCCCGCTTTTAACATTTCTACTTTTTATCCATGAAGGCTAGGGGTATATTCTAAACTCAAACCATTATACTCTGCCTTTATCTACCCTAGAAATCATAGCCACTTCATAATGCAAAATGCATTTAGTACATCTCCAAGAGTTCTCACAGTCTTAACAGTTCTAGCATCACTCAAAAGTCCCAAAGTCTCCAAGACTCAAGATAAAATAAACTCTTAACTATGAGCCCCTGTAAAAGCAAAAGCAAAAAGCAAGTTAAACATTTGTATTCCAAAAGGGAGAAATAGGGCCATCGAAAGGAGAAAGGATTTTGATACTGTTTTGGTCTCAAAACAGCATAAAAATCTAGCAGGACAAGCATTTAATCCTGCAAGCTGCAGGATTCCACTTCTGGAGTCCAGGGCATATGGTGGTGAGATATAATCTCCAAGGGACTTTCACAGCTCCATCTCTATCACCTAGTTGATTTCAATGGACAGTATATTGGCTCTTCTGGCTTGTCTCCATGGTTCTCAGTTTGTAGTCTTTGCAGTTGTTGCATGCTTCTGACATTTCTAAATCTCATGTTTTTTTTCCTTACAACCTTGGTTTCACTCTCGCAGCTTCACAAATTGCCCCATTTGGGCCTGCTTGCAGGGATTTATGCCCTGTTACACATTGCTAGGCTTCTCAGGCCTTCCTTTGAAATCTGAGGGGAAGACTTCATGACCTATTTTTTGAGCAAAGCCAGCATTATATGTACCACGATTAACCACCAGCAGGAATAGTAGTTGCTACCTCTTTATTCACTGCTGCTGGGCCCTTTTCAATCACATCTATGGGCCCCACATCCATCCAAGCTGCTCCTGGCCCCACCTACATCCTGTCCATTGCTGGCCCTCACACCATCATGTTCACTGCTTCCTCTTTCTTTTTATCCATTTAACTTTATTCTACAACTTCATCTCTCTGGGATCCAGTTTTACATATCCTTCTTATTGCCAAACTACAAATCTATGAAGTCTCCGTGCTTTGCTTGCCACTCCTGAAATTCAGTGTACAATTCACTGAAAGTGGACATCAATATTTATAATGAAGTTTGTTTACTTTTCTGTTTTGATATTTGCTCTGCCAGTCCATAATCTTTAAGTTTAGCTTCATACACAGTTTCAGGACATGGGCAAAAATGCCATTAAGTTCTTTGCCAGAATGCAACATGTGTGATTTTCTACTCCATCTCCCTATGGAATCCTGTTTGCCCTCTAAAATCTCTTGAGCACAGTCTCTACCATCTGCCTTTTTAGCCACAGCCTGGCCTTTCCAACTTCTCACAAAACAGTTCCAAAGACTCACAGAGCACATGGCCACACTAAGAAATAGCAGCAACCCCACTCCTCTGGTACCAATTTCTTTCTGGGCCAACATTCTCACTGTTATAATCAAAATTACTGACCATACAACTTAGAGAAAGGAAGATTTATTTGCTCACAGTTTTTGGAGATTTGGGGGGTTCAGGCCATGTGAAGTCAGCATCCACAGAGCTCAAAACTTGACAGTGAGAAGCAGAGAGGCAAAAAGCTCCACCCTCACATCATAGAAGGCAGAGGAGAACAAGCAAAGAGAGGAGAAGACCAGGTATAATCCTCAAGGCACCATCTCCAAGAACCCCTCCATAACAACCAAGCCCCTCTTCCAACATTGCTACCTTATTTCTGTGAGGGTTAGGGGAGCATTCTAAATCCAAACCATTATAAGTGACTTAGCATAAGAGCAAAGAAATCAATGAGAGTGAGAGCAATATATCTTTTCTTCTGCAGTTAGACATTTTTGCTGGTTAGAATGATGTTGTATGCAATGATTGACAATAGATATAACATTATTTCAAAGCAGTTCTGAAAGAAATTTTATAGGCATGGATGGTCAACACATATCCAGATTTAATTCCTATGGGGGAAAGTCCCTGATTTATTTACCAGATTACTATTTGCCTCCCCCAGAGCATGGGAACACATAGAAGTTCAGAATTGGATTTATCTGGTGGCAGCCTTGGCAAGTAGAACCTAAGTATACCTTCCAGTACTTTTGTCATGGTTCTATTGTACTTGATTCTTTGAAAAGGACCGGTATATCTAGGAAGGGATTCAGAATGATAGACTAAAAACAGGAATCTGTCTACCTGACCACTGAGCTCACAATTAAAACTCTCTGTTAAACCAACATATAATACATGAATATTTTTATCTTGTATACCTTGCACTAATCTCCCTGTTTTATTCTTAGCCACTGCTGGTGACTCATAGTGAATCCATTCCTGAGGCCATTAAATATTCTTCCCATTAAGAGAATTTCCTTTATTACTCTTTTTCAAGACTTCTGAATGTCCCTATAATGCAGCAGCAATTTACTTCCAGCTGGTGAGGCTTATTGTACTAATCCATCCATAAAGACAACTTAGTTTTTTCCTCTGTCAATGGGTCATAGTGAACTTCCCCTGAGGCTCTCTGATAGAGGCTGGGAAAAATACAAAGGACTAGGAGATGATTCCAAGGGTGTCTGAACCACCTTAGTTTTCTTTATAATTTACTTTTGAAACTGCTGAGGTCACAGAAGATGTGTGATAATTCTTTCCAAGATTCTTTGTATTTTATTATAATTTTTCAAGTGTTTTATTAAAATACACTGAAATGAGCTATACAATTTGATGTGTTGACATATATGTGTGCCTGTGGAACAATCATCATAGCCAAGAGGATGAACACATTAATCGCCCCACAGATTTCCTCTTTCTCCCAGGTACATCCTTTTTGACAACCAGACTCTGGCTCTCACTCTAGATTAGTTTGTATTTTCTAGAATTTTATATTAGCAAAACCATGCATTTGGTACTATTTTTCTGTCTGGCTTGTTTCATTCAGTGTAATTATTTTGAGAAAAATATATACTGTTGTATGTATCACTACCTTGTTCCTTTCATTGCTAAATAGTATTCCATTAAATGATTGTGTGTGTGTGTGTGTGTGTGTGTGTGTGTGTGTGTGTGTGTATCTGAAAGGGAGAAGAGAGAGAGAGAGAGGGAGAAAGAGAAAGAGAGAGAAGGGAGAGAATATGAATGAGTCGAAATTGCTCTTGCTAGCTTTGAAAATATTGATTGCACCGAAAAATAAGACATGAAAGTGATCATCAGAACTTGAGAAATGGACAGATACTGTTTTACAACCTCCAGAAGAAACCAACCCTGGTGACACCTTGGTTTTAGCATCATAAGACATCTGACCTCCAAAATCATAAGATGAAAAAATGGTGTTATGTGCCTAAACTGTGGTAATTTGTTATAACAGATACATTTTGGTTTAAGTTTTGTGTATGGTATGAAATATGATTACAAGTTAATTTCTTTTTTTTGCATGTGGCTAACAAATTGACTTAACATTTGGTGAAATTACTATTCTTTCTAAACTGTTTTAGTTTTTCACCTTTACGAAAAATATCAAACACATAGTACTATCTCTGTAGTATTTATTCTGTTCCATTGATTTGGCCATATAAATACTAGAAGCTGTATTCATTTCTGTTTCTATGAAAAAAATAACTAAGATAATGAACTTAAAAAGAGGAAAAGTTTATTTTTGACTCACAGTTTTGGAGGTTTCAATTGATTTTCTCTTGGCTCTGTTGCTTTTGGGTCTGTGGAGAGCTGGCACGACAAGTTAGGGAGCATGATGTGGAACAAGCTACTCGCCTCCTAGTGGGCGGGAGCAAAAAGAAGAGGAGGGGCTGTGTCCAATATCACCTTCAAGGGCACATCCCTATGACGGGTCTTCCATTAGGCTACTATTAGAGTTTCTACCACCTCCCAATAGTGTCACCTGGTAACCCAGCCTTTAACACATGAACCTTTGGTGAACATTTTATTTTATTATCAATTAACTAATTAATTAATTAATTAATTTTATTTTTTGCAGTTCTGAGGATTGAACTCAGGGGCATTGTACCTCTGAGCTATACCAACAGCCCTATTTTTTATTCTTTATTTTGAAACAAGGTTTCACTCAGTTGCGGAGTGCCTCACTAAGTAGCTGAGGCTGGCCGCGAACCCGGATCCTCCAGTCTCAGCCTCCCAAATGCTGGAATTACAAGCGTGCGCCACCATGCTTGGCTTGGCGAACATTTTAGATCCAAAGTATACCAAAAGCATATTGTTTTCATTATTATAGTTTTATCAGATTTGATGTTAGCTGGTATATGTCCCTAATTTTATACTTTTTTTTTTAAAGCTGTTTGGGCTACTATTGGTAAATGGCATTTCTCTGCAGAATTCTAATCAGCTTTTTACTTTTGCCAAAAAATTCTGAAATTTTAATCACCTTGTTAATTTTGCCAAAACTGCTGAGATTTTTTTAATTGGTTTGGAAGTGTGTTTAAATTAATTTGGGAAGACGATTGATATTTAAAAATTAAGTATTCTTATGGCATATGTTTCCATATATTCTGCATAATTTCAGTTTGCAGGAGTTTCAAATCTTTTGTTGGATATATCCCAAAATATTTCATATTTTTATATTATTGAAAGTAGTATTTTTAAATATTAATTTTCAATTTTTATTATTGGCGCATAAAAACATATAAATTTTACATGTTGCTATTGTATCCTTCAAACTTGTTTATAAGTTTGAGTAGGTTTTTTGTAAATTTCATCATATTTCTTACATACATAAGAATTCTACTTACAAAGAAAGATTTTTTTTAACTATGAAGTCAATGCCTTTGAAAGAAAAGGAATTTAGACCATGTGTTTTAACTGAGTGACTGTTTTCATGGCGTATCATTCAGAAAGTTTATTTCATTTTAGCTGTTGAGTTTATTTTATAAGTTGTTTGCTATTTTTGCCATATTATTGGAAGTTGCTCTTTTACTATGCTTTTATTGTCTGTAGAATCTTTACTGATATCACTTGCTCATTTTTGATATAATCTTTCTTTTTTTTCCATGACTACTCTGGCTACAAATTTATTTTATTCAATTTTCTCAAATGTCCAAGTTTTAGTTTCATATATTTTGATGTATTCTATTTCATTGATTTTTCACTATGGTATTTATTTTTTCCTTTGACCTGCATACCTTGGGTTTAATATACTTTTAAAAACAAATAAGGATTTGTTTTCATTGTGGTTAAAGTTTAAGTCATTGATTTGAGAACTTTTGACATTTCTAATATGTGCATGAAATTTATAAATTTTTCTAAATATATGGGATATATACACACATATATATTTCCCATACACACACACACACACACACACACACACACACACACACACACTGGGGGTTGAACTCAGGGAAATTCTACCTCTGAGATACATTTCTAGCCCTTTCTATTTTTTATTTGAAACATAGTCTTGCTAAGTTGCTGAGGATATCACTAAGTTATTGAGGTTGGCTTCAAACCTGTGTTCCTCCTGTCTTAGCATCCCAACTACTATGATTATAGGAATGTGCCACCATGCCTGGCTTGTATTACAATATATTTTTAGTTTTCTGTTATATATTTCTTGATGCATGAGTTAATTAATAGTGTGCTATTTGATTAAACAATTTAGTTTCAATTTATTTTTCAGGTTTTTTGTGTTAAGTTGGTGATTACCAACTTAATTCTATTATGACTATAAAACATAATTTGTCTAATTTGTTCCTTTTCATTTATAATTGTTTAGAGCTTAGAACATAGACTATCTTGGTACATTTTTTATGAGAACTTTACTTATTTTTAAAAGTTGAGTGATCTATAAACATCATGTAGGTTACAATGGTTGGAAATGTTTTCAATCTCTTATATTTATATTGATTTACTTTTCACACATTCAATCTATTATTAAAAAGGAGTGTTAAAATTTTTCTTCTTCTCAAGAAGTTCTATCAGTTTCTGATTTGTGTACCTTTAAAACGTTATTACAGGGTTAGAGTTTAGCTTGGTGGCAGAATACTTCCCTAGCCAGTACAAGGCCCTGAGTTTGATCATCAACATTGGAAAAAAAGAAAAAGAAAAATGTGAGGAAAAATAAAATAAATATTATTATGTACATAAACATTTAGGAATATTATATTTCCTTAAATAACTGGTATTTTTATTATATGAGATGGCCTTCTTTATCCCTGGATATTTTTGTTATGAAATTTATTAAGTATAATATTGATATAGCCATCCTACCCTATAAAATATGGTTAACATAGGATATTTTTCTCATAACTTTTAACTTAATCTTTCTTTTTTATATTTAAAGTGTGTTTTTAACAGATTTTTTAAAATTATACAATCTTAAAATTCTTTTTTTTTAATTGGGACATTTAGACCATTTAATGTGATTATATGTAAGGTTGGATTTAAATTTCTCCTCTTGCCATTTTCTATTTGTGCAATCTGTTCATTTATACCTTCCTGGCCTTTCACTTATTGCCCTTATTATTTTAGATCTACATATTTTATAAATCCCCAAATAGTTTTATTTTATGTCATATTCAAGACTCTTTCATGGGATTACTTCCTGAGCTTTGTCTGCAGGCTGGTCAGTACTCTGCTCACGTGTCCATGGGCCCTCTGCAGATCTCTTCACCTTCTCTCATCTCTCATGAGTCTGGCACTCTATCATGTAACTTTTAGCTGCTTTTCCCTCCGAAGTCTCAGCACCATCTTGCTAACTCCAGGATCTCTGGGCACTGCCTAGCTTCTTTCTCCCTTGGTCACAGCCTGGAAATTCTTTCCTGTCAGTGAGCTGGGACAGTCCCAGGGAGTATGTCCTAGTTGTCTTTAGAGACAACTATCTTTCATTGCTGAAATCCAACATTTGGGAGACTGCTGTTTCAGATATTCTGTCTAGATTTTTAGCTGTTTCAGATGTGTGAATACATCTAGACTGTTACTTTTCAACATCTAATTTTAATTAAATGAAAAAATAACCAGTTAACAATGAGAAGTTCATTTTTCATATACCTCGGATAGTCATTCCATATTTAAAAACAGTACAATTGCAAGTGTGAAGTTAATATTCAAATGGAGATGCATTGTTGTCAGAAAAATGTAAAATGGTCTTATACCCACTGCCGAATTCTGCATATTTATGTTCTTTTTTGAAATTTTCCAGAAGCTCCATAGAACCTCTTTGTCTTTTCAAATAACTGCTTTTCCTCGTCTTAAGATGCAAGTGGTAAACTGGGTGTGATGGCATATGCTTGTAATCCCAGTACTTGGAAGGCTCAGATAGGA
Organism: Graphiurus murinus; assembly: GCA_004027655.1. Classification (NCBI taxonomy): domain Eukaryota; kingdom Metazoa; phylum Chordata; class Mammalia; order Rodentia; family Gliridae; genus Graphiurus; species Graphiurus murinus. The sequence goes on from PVLC010004235.1 coordinate 35,920, forward strand.
GAATCGGAGATTTGAGGCCAGCCTCAGTCACTTAGTTAAACCCTGTTTCAAAATATATAAATATATAGAATTGGAGGTATGGCTCAAAGATAGTATGTCTCTGTGTTCCCCACTAACACACACACACACACACACACACACACACACACACACACACACACACTCACCCCCTACACGCACAGTAGCAGTTTTTACTGCAGCACAGACCTACTCTGCTATTTTAACTCACCCTCCAAGACACACTGAATGTCTTCAGAATTAGCCAATGCATTAGTTAGATCACCCTGCCTACATGTAGTAAAATCTGCTTCCATAATTTTGAAAAGTCCAGCAAGTTAAGGGGTGAAAGTTTCTGTAATTTATTTCTCCCTTTAGATGAAGTATCTTGTTCATATCTCATACCATTAACACTTCATAAGCCTATCAGTTGGATAGGCTCAAGCTCTTGAATTTTCAAAGGGTTTATCTCTCAGCCCTTGACACCATTATGTCTTAATAAGGCATCCAGTACTTGCTACCTCGTACTTATAGACTCAATTAACATCAGGTCATCAGTGTGATGCATTGTGGGGCAAAAAGATGATTAAGTTCTCTCCAGTTATAATACAGAATGGAACATGAGAGTTGACCAGCAGTGTAAATGAGTTCCTATTCTTGTCTTGCCATTATATTTTTCAACTAGGAACAGGGAGGGAAAACACTCTCTAAGTCAGTGTTTCTCTAACAGCAAAGTACAAAATAATCACATTAAGGGCTTGTTAGAACACAGATTTTTGGGTCTTACATATAGAGTTTCTGATTTTTTGTCTATCTGGAGTAGGACCCAGGAATTTGCATTTATAGCAAATTCTTGGGCAATAACTTTGCTATTGGTCCAAGAACCACAGTTTGAGAACTTGCCCAAGTGGTTGGGGTGATATTTATTTACTCCACTAAAGATACTACATCTAAAAACAAAGCCATTATAGGTATCATGGCCTGATTTTATTTGTAATGATTCACATTCTCCAAGACCCACCTAGCTTTCCATCAGGCAAAAATGTGAGTTCATTGACTATGTTTTAAGGATGTCATGTAACCCCTGAAATGCATCTCTTTTCCAGTATTTGGTGGTGGTACTGCTCTGCACTTTCCCTCAGGACGAACAGTTGCTTTGGGCTTGAGAGCTTGGAAGTGGATGCAGATTTAGAAGCTTTCGCCTGCTCTAGTCTATAACACTAACCCACCATATGATAAATGAATAGTTCCATTACACTCACTTTGAGGTGAATTCAAGTCAGTACTCCATCTATCACCTGAACTCTAAAATGCCCACGATTAGTAGAGCAGGCTGGTGTTAAAGTCACTAGTTGAACAGCAGTTTAAAGCCTGTAACTTATCATCCTCTAGAAGTTCTGGGTATTTGCTTTTTCACCAGTGGACGGCCATCCTGGTACATGGCTGAAGGTCACATAGAGAAGGCTTTGGGATCACAGGGTGTACTTATCTTTGGTTACTTTGCAAATCCTTTCTCAAAGAGAACCAGTCTCCCTTCAGTGGAGGGGTTCTGGGCTTGTGTCCTGGCTTAGGACTTGGATAGGAGGCTATGAATTCCCATTTGGATGACTTGAGTCCAACTGTTAACATTGGTCCTAGGACTTGTCTGCTTTTATATATTAAGCCACACCTCAGTAGGCTGCTCATCTATTTCATTCGGAGGGACCAGGGATCTGTTCTCCACTGACACAGGTTAATGCAGGTCAGAACACTGATTACCAGTTCAGCCCTTGCCTTATTCGTGTGATATTAAGCACCTTGTATCTTATGGTTATGCCCTTTGATCTGGCCTCTGCTACACTGCATACCATTTTTCCTACTGAAATACAGAGCAGGACCTCTGCTCATCAGTCATCTTTGGCCTGCATAAAAAATTTACCATTGAGATTTTCAAAAATGCCTTGGCAAGGGAATTATCTGCAGGCCCTTTTAGAATAATTGGTAGGAGGAAGCTGAGCAGGTTACACATAATTAATCTCCTTTAGTAGTTTTATCTCCCTAAACATTCAGAGTCCTCCTTCTCCAGCAGTGGTTTTCAACTCTGGCTGTACATTTAACTCACCGGGGGAGCTTCAAAACCCATGCCCAGGTGTATCCCAGAATGATAGAATTAGATACTCTCTGAGCCGGCCCTGGACATCAATGATTTTTAAAACCTCCTTGGTGATTCCAATGTACAGCCAAAGTTGAGAGCCACTGTGCTATTTCAGGTTAATTATAGGTCATCACTGAGCCCAGACTTCTGATGTATTCAATGCACCAATGATCAGGTACTTAAGCCTATTCGATACCTTTCCAATCTCAGGAAGTACACCTGGAATTTGGGGGTCCAAAATTCTTATCCTTCCTCCTGAATTGCCAGATGTCTTAGGATCCTATTCTTTTCCCATAAGTGCCTTCTCCTTGGCCTGAGACACCTGTGTAATTTTTCATTTAGTTGGTTTAAACAGCTGCGCAATTACATTCTGTCCTTGGGCTTGATTTTTCTCATTCCCTTTCTACCCTGTGGCTAGTGGAGATAAGGGCCTGTTTAAAGCTTCCATAGAAGCTTGCTGATTCTTCATTCATGTTCTGAGGCAGACCTTCCAGTTTTTTCCTCTCTTGCTACAGTCTTTATAATAACCATTGTTGCCATAGTGACTAAGTGCCACCGACACTTGATCTCCCCACGCCTTCGCCGGATCTGCACTCCGTCCTATGCCACCACCGGTGATTATTTGACTAATCATGATGTCACAACATGCCAGAGATTATCAGTGTCCCATTTCTTAGAGAAAAAAAAAAATAAGTTATCTGTGAGTGCCTCAAATATGGAAACTACCCAATCCGAGGTCCTATTTTAAGGGTGTTTCCTGGGACCACTTCTTTCGTCAATTACTAAATCACTCAAGATCCTGACAGGAAACAGATGATACATTCAAATGGACCAACTGAGGAGCATTTAACAAAGAAACTATTTACAGAGGTGTGAAAGGGGATAAGAGAAACCTAAAAGAGATGGTAAAGTACACTGTGGTTAGCAAAAGCTAGTAGCTTTTATCTTCCCATACCCTGATCTTCTGGTACCTCTCACTGGACAAACCCAAGCAGGACAACCAGAGGTCAGGGTGTATATTTTATGCATCCTGTAAAGAATAGCTTCCTTTGGGCATATAGAGAAGGGGAGGAAGATACAGGGTTAACACAAATGGAGAAAGTCCAGATGAGATGTCTCCCGAGCTTCAACTTGTACACCCTCTTATCTGAGATCTTCAATTAGATATCTTCAGGACATCTCAGACCTGGTGTACTGGAAACAAATCCATTATAACTTGCCTGAATCTACTCTGCTTGCTGCTAAAAATTTACCTGATAGTAAGAAAGCTAAAATGAGTCCTTAATACCTTCCTTTCTTTTGCTTAATAATTTACCTCCAATTGTTAAATTTGAACTTTCAATTGTTTCATACATCTCTTTACTTATTTCTACCTACCTGTTATTATTGTAACAGTTCTGAACTGTGCTGCTTCTTTATTTTCATGGATAGAAAGACATCTATTGTTATTAAATATTTAGACCTTGTATTTTGAAATATAACATGGATACAGAAAGGTCCATAAATTTTAAATGTGCAGCACAGTGAATGATAACAAAGTGAACACTTATGTATCACTACTTGGTTGAGAAATAGAATACTGTGGATAGACTGATTGTTGGAATAGAATCCTCATAAAGCACCCCAACATGGCACAATTCTGGTTTCTTTTCTGGGCATCAGCTGGCGGTGCCTTCCTGTGCCCAGGAACCAGCTGGCCTATCACCTCTGGCCAGCTCCAATTTCTTCCCTTTCATCCCACCCTATGAAGCCCTATACTTGACCCTGCAAGACCACCTCCTGCCCCATATATAAAAGTTGGTTGTTTTCCTCTCTGCTCAGAAAAATAAACTCTCTCTCTCTGTCACTCCGTTCCTCTGGTCTCCGACGAGATTCCTGAATCAGCTCTTACACTGACACCCCCCTTTAGACATCTTTGGACTCCTCTTATCTCATTTCTCTCCTAAAAGAAACCTGCTCTCTGACCACTAACACTATATTGAGATATGTCTTTTATTTTAAAATATTTTCATTACTCCAAAGAGAAACTCTCTATCTACTAGCAGTTTCTCTACAATCCTTTCAGATCCACAACCTCATCTCTAAACCCTAGGCAGCCAGAAATCTACTTGCTAGCACTGTATTTTAATCTCTTTTGGATATATCATAAAATAGAATCATATAATTTTTTTTTGTAGCTGGCTTATTTTATTACAATATTTTCAATGCTCTTCAGTGCTGTGACATACATCAGTGCTTCCCCCCTTGCTGTTTAATAATATTGCATTGTATGAATACACCACATTATGTTATTTAAATGATCAGTTGATGGACATTTGTTTTGTTTTTTTTCTGCTTGGGCTATGATGAAAAATGTTGCATGACCATTCATATACAATAATTTCTGTGTAGTTCACAGTTATACTTTAACATGTACCATATCAAAAGAACAATTTAACAGATAGTGGTGGTGAAAAACAATGATCTCACAATTGATGGCCACAGCCTAATATCAAGAATCTATGACTATGTTACATTACTTTATGTGAAATTTTACAGATGTGACTCAGATATGGACTTTTACATGGAAGAGTATCTTGGATTCTGAAGAATAGGATAATCTATCTAATCTAATTTAATCTCCTTTCTGCATGTGTTTCTCTATAGCTGCACTGTATCCTACTTCTTGTTCTGTGTGTTCAAAGGATATTTTTCTTGATGAGATGTAGCAACCATGTTCCTTGATCTCAAGTAGATCGTTCTGGTTAGGTTTGTGGGATCATAATGTACCAATAGTATCAGAGAATGGTAGGAGAGTAAAGTTGAATTATTTATTCCTCTGGCTCCTTTTCTTTTTGGGTATGGGTTTGTACTAGCTAAATTCTTCTGTGGCCTTCTACTATAGCAAAATTTGCTGAGAAGATAGTCTTTCCCCATTGAACTATTTTAGAACCACTATGGAAAATAAATTAACCACAAACTTAAAGGCTTATATCTGGCATTTCAGTGTATTTCCTTTAATTCACGTGCCTCTCCTATGTTAGCACCACAAGGTCTTGATTATTGTAGCTTTGAAATCAGGAAGTATGAGTCCTCCAAGTTTGTACTTCTTTTTCAAGAGTATTGGTTAGCCCCTTGTATAGCCATATGCATTTTAGGATTTACTTGTCATTTTATATTAAAAAGAACAGATGGGATGATCACAATGATTGCATTGAATTTAGGGACGAATGTTGAGTATTGCAATTTCAAGAATATTATCTTCTGATCCCTGAATAGGGGTTGTGCTTCCATTTACTTGTGTCAATAATTTTTTACATTGATGTTTTCTAGTTTTGAAAAACTATGTCTCAAACTTTTCATTAAATATATTCCTAAATACTTTATTATAAAGGATTCAATTGCAAATGGAATTATTTTCTTAATTTCATTAATGTATAGGAAAATAATTGATTTGGATGTATTAACCTTGTACCCTTCAACTTTGCTGTACTCATTTACTAGTTCTAATAGCCTTCATTTGTTGAATTTCTTAGGATTTTCTACATACAAGTAGTTGTCATCTACAAATAGAGTTTTACTTCTTCCTTTCCAATATGGATGTTTTGCTCTCTCCTCTCCTCCCCTCTCCTCTCCTCTCCTATCCTATCCTCCCTTCCACTGTCAGTTTCTTCTTTTCTTTTCAGTCAATTTTCCTAGCTAGAAGGCCCAGTACAATGATGAACAGAAGTAGTGAAGTAGACAATCTTTTCTTGTTCTTCATCTCAAGGAGAAAGCATTCAGTTCTTTCTCATTAATTACGTTGTTAACTATACATTTTTTGTATCTCACATTTTCATGGTGGGAATTCCTTCTATTACTGTCTGTTAAATATTTTTTTTCAGCACAAAAAGACTTGACTTTTGTCAGATTTTTTCTACACTTATTGAGATACACATGTGCTTTTTATTCTTCATTTTATGAATAAGGTTATTGCATTAATAACTTTATGTAATTTGGCAATCCTGGCATAAACTTCATGTAGTCATGGTGCAGAATGTTTTAAATTTGTTGCCACACTCAGTTTTTGGGTATGTTTATGCGGTACTTGGGATTGAACCCAGGGTCATTCTACCTCTGAGCTCTCCCTCAAACCTTTCATTTTTTGTTGTTATTGTTTTTAAATTTTGAAATAGGGTCTTGCTAAGTTAACTTGAGCTACCCTTGAACCAGAAATCTTTCTTTGTCAGCTTCTAAAGTACTGGGATTACAGGCAGGTGTGCCACAGGTCTCTTGCTTTTTTTTTCATGTGTGTGTGTGTGTGTGTGTGTGTGTGTGTGTGTGTGTTTGTGTGTATGTGTGTCTGTTGTGTGTGCACATGCACATGCTCTGGAGATTGAACCCAGGCCTTCATGCATGCTGAACATGCATTATGTTACTGACCTGAACCCACCCTGTTTACAAGCTTTCTGTTGAGGATTTTTTTTTTTTAATGTCTATGTTTACAAAGGATGTTGATTTGTAGTTTTCTTATGACTTCTTTATCTTGTTTTGGTATCAGGGTAATATGAGCCTCATTCAATTGATTGGTAAGTGTTCCCTTCTCTTCTATTTTTTGGGGGCAAGAGTTTAGAATGGATTTGTGCTAGCAAGTTCTGTTTTAAATATTTCGTAGAATTCAGTGAAATGATTTGAGCCTGGGCACTTTCTTTTTAAAAAGGTTTAAAATTGCTAATTCAAAGTATTTGCTATAGTTCTATACAGATTATCTCTTTTTGAGTCAGTTTTATTAATGTTTTTCTAGGAATTTGTCATTTTTGTCTAAATTATTTAATTTGTAAAGACATACCTACTCTTAATTTTTCTTTTCCTTTTTTGAGACAGGCCTCACTATGTTGTCCACGTGGGCCTTGCGCTTGCAATCCTCTTACCTTACCTGCCTATTCTTTATTCTTTTTTTTTTTCCTTGTGGGACTGTGGATTGAACCCAGGAAGGGCATTCTACCTCCAGGCTACACCGCCAGCCCTATTTTTTATTTTTATTTTTTTTAGCTTGAAATAGGGTCTCACTAAGTTGAAGAGGGCCTAACAAGTTGATGAGGTTGGCCACAAACCTGTGAGCCTCCTGTCTCAGCCTCCCAAATACTAGGATTACGTGTGCACCACCACGCCCTACTTTCTTTATCTTTATTAATATCTTTATATAATGTGATTTTTTTGGGGGAAAATATACATTATAGTTATATTTAATATAATGATTGATACATTTAGGTATGCATTTCTATTCTCCCCATTTATTTTCTTTCTTACATGTGTTATGCTCTTTTTTATGCCTCCTTTTATGTTAATTATATATGATCAATTTTATTTGTTGCCTTATATTAGATATAAGCTTTGTTGCTTTGTTTTAGTGTGCTTTTTCTACAGTTCATAGAATGCACCTTTAGCATATAGTTTATAAAGAGATAGTTTGTAGTGTGTAGCTAACCTCCAAGTGATATTGGATGTTATATCACATATAGTGAAAAATGGACAACAGTATATTTCCATATTTCTTCTCCTAGCCTTTGTGTGGTGTTGCTGTACATTTTAAACAGGCTCATAATACAAACGCCACAGTGTCTCATACTCACTTTGTTTTAATAAGCTGCATGTCTCTAAAAGGGTTTCAAAGCATTAAATCACTGAAATAAACTGCTCCTGGATATAAGCACACATTGTCATTTTTGCATCTCTCTCTGGTCCTTGGTATCAACACATCATTCCATCTTTTATCATTTTTTTCTGCTTTCAAAATTTCTTTCACATTTCATGAAGTGAAGGTCTACTAATTATGAATTCTTTCAGTATTCATATGCCTGAGAAAATCTTTATTTAGTTTCTTTTCTTTCTTTTTTTGTCTGAGAGATATTTCTGCTAGATACAGACTTCTAGGTTAAACTTATTTTTATGTCAGTATTTTAGAAGCTTTGCTCCATCATCTGGCTTACATTGTTTTTTCTAGTGAGAAGTCTGTTGCCATTCTTATCTTTGTCCTTCTAGAAGTAATGTCGTGTTTTTTGCAGGTTGCTTTTAGGGTTCTCTGTGCAATTATGATGAAAGTTGATGTAGCTGACTTTATGCTTCTGAGTCCTGGGTTCTTTTGAGCTTCAGAGATCTGAGGGATCATGATTTTTCTTATTAAATTTAAACAATGTAAACTGTATTTTACCTCTTTCTACTTTATTCCCTTCAAGGAATTTAATTAAATGTCTATTAGTCCTCTACAAGTTGTCTTATAACCTACTGACCATTTGTTTGTTTTCAATAATTTTCTCTCTGTATTTCATTTTGGATTATTTCTATTACTTTGTTCTTAAGTTCAATTATCTTTTCTTCTGTGAAGTTTAATCTAGTGTTAATCCCATCATATGATCTTCAACATGATGGTTTTTAATCATAGGTCTTTTCCTATTTTCACTTAGCATGAATAATATTCATCTGGCTTCTTAAACTCATGGAATACAGTTGTAACTGTTTTAATGTCCTTTTTTATTAATTCTATTTTCAGTATCACTGAATAACCAGTTTTGAGTGACCATTTTTTTTCCTCCTCATGGGCTATATTTTATTGCTTGGGATATACCTTTTAATTTTTTGATTACATGACAGCTATCCTGAAGTTTACTTTTGTGGGAGCCTAGGTATTTTCATATTGCTGTAGTACTTTTGGTCTGCTGTTTTACCTGAAGCCTGAAGGCAGGTCTTCTGCAGAGCTCTGGAACTCTGTGTTCAGGTATTTCCTCTCCCTTCCTATATCCTACAAACTCTAGCTATCTTAGCATTCCTGGTTCCTCAGCTTTTTCTCTTCGACCCTGGCAGACTACCAAGTTCCACTGGTATTTTCCTCACTGGAATGTAGCCTGGAAACTTTCTCCAGGTAAGCAGAGCTTACTTTTTTGTTTTTGTTTTTGTTTTTTTAAATTTTTTATTGTAGTAACTCGTGCAATATAGCATACATCTTTGTTAAGTACAAATTGTTAACAACATATTTGCACACAATTCTCATTTGACCCCTTCCCCGATTCCCTCCCCATTCCCTCCCCCTCCCTCCCCCTAAGGTTCACTTCAGG